>VZQC01011538.1:1574561-1629178 GCA_009823505.1 Rhizomys pruinosus
GATGCCGCGGAGGTCAGAAGACGGTCTCGGATTCCCCTGGAACTGGAGTTCTCCTGGAACCGGAGTCACAGACGGTTCTCAGCCGCCATGTGGGTGCTGGGGATCGAACCCGGGTCCTCTGCAAGAGCGGTCGTCGCTCTTAACCGCTAGGCCATCCCTCCAGCCCCTATTGGAAGTCTAACTCACTCTTCCCTTTCTGTTCTAAAGTTTCTCCAAAGAATCCACTTGGACACTCTTTCGGGGAGCCCAGTTTGTGGGTTGGGGAGGGAATTCCTGTTTAGCCTGTGCTCCGGTACCTGTGCGTCAGGTGGTCTTGGGAAATCCCTGATCTCAAGGCTCACAGTGGCAACAGGGTCACCTTTTATACCAGCTAGGAGGACAACTCAGCCCCCCACAGCCACGCAAGCCAATCAAGCCAAAGACGATTGAATCAAACTAAACAATATGCCTGGCTGAAGCACCCAGCTCCTACCCGAGCTTCAGGCGGTCTTGTGAAATACCTGATCTCCAAGTTTTGTTTCATTTTTATTATTTACCTGGTTTTCTTTTGGGGGGGGTGTTTCTTTTTGAGGCAGGGTCTCCCTTTATTCCCAGCTTGCCTGGAGCTCACTATGTAGACCAGGCTGGCCTTGAACTCACAGGAATATGCCTGCCTCTGCCTCCCGAGTGCTGGGATTAAAGGTGTGGGCCACCGCGCCCAGCAACCTGTTTATTTTTTGAGACAGAAAAGGGTTTCTAATATAGCCCCAGCTGCCCTAGAACTCATAGAGATCTGCCTGACTCTGCCACCTGAGTGCTGGGATTAAATGTGTGTGGTACCATGCCTTAAAAGTTTATTTTCTGGGGCTATAGAGATGGCTTAGTGGTTAAGCATACTGGCTGCTCTTCCAGAGGACTAGATTCTATTCCTTGCACCCACATGGAGGCTAACAACCTTTGGTAACTGCAGTTCCAGAGGATCCAATGCCCTCTTCTGGGCTCTTCAGCCTAGCATGACACAGGCGCACTTATATACATGCAGGCAAAACACTTATACACATAAAATAAAAATAAATGATTAAAAATTATATTCTCTCTCTACCTCTGTGTGTGTGCCTATCTGTTTCCCTCTGTGTGTGTGTGTGTGTGTGTGTGTGCATGTGTGTGTGTGTGCGCATGTGTTTGCAGGTATATACATGCAATGGCACATCTGTCAGCATCAGAGGACAACTTTTTTTCTTTATTATTTTTTATGTGTATGAGTGTACTGTGTGCATGTAGGTTGGTGCACCCTTGTCGTGCAGATTCTCCTGGAACTGGAGTTAAAGATGGTTCTTAGCCGCCATGTGGGTTCTGGGTATCAAATCTGGTCCTCTGCAAAAGCAGTCTGCACTCTTAACCATCTCTCCAGCCCCCAGAGGACAACTTTTTAGAGTTGGTTCTCTGCTTGTACCATGCAGGTTCTAGGGCTTTAACTCTGGACATCAGGCTTGCATGACAAGGGCTTTGACAGCTGAGCCATCTCACCAGCCCCCATCTTGTTTTTTATTTTATTTTATTTTATTTATTTCTGTATGTGTATGAATGTACTGTCTGCATGCAGGTGTGTGCACCCGTGTCGTGCAATGCTGCGGAGGTCAGAAAAGGGTGTCGGATTCCCCTGGAACTGGAGTTATCCTGGAATTGGAGTTTCAGACAGTTCTTGGCCGCCATGTGGATGCTGGAGATCGAACCCGGGTCCTCTGTAAGAGCGGTTGGCGCTCTTAACCGCTAGGCCATCTCTCCAGCCCCCCGCCATCTTGTTTTTGAAGTACGATCTCTCATTTATTCTGTACTGCTGTTCTACTTTACTTCCTGTTGCTGTGCTAAAACACTCTGACCAGAAGCAATAGAGGGGAGGAAAGGGTTTATTTCAACTTACACTTCCAGGTCACAGTTTATTACTGAGGGAGTCAGGGCAGCAACTCAAGCAGGAAACTGACGCAGAAACCATGAAGGAATGCTGCTTATTGACTCCCTATGTGGCTCAAGCACATTTATTTAGCTTTTTTGTTTGTTTGTTTGTTTGTTTGTTTTCAAGACAGGGTCTCCCTGTAGCCCTAGCTGTCCAGGAACTCACTCTGTAGACCAGGCTGGCCTTGAACTCACAAAGATATGCCTGCCTCTGCCTTCTGAGTGCTAGGCATTCACCACCACACCTGGCTATTTAGCTTTCTTACACAGCCCAGATCCACCTGCCTAGGGGTGGTGTCACCTACAGTGGGCTGGGCCCCCTCCCATCAACTGTCAATCAAGTCAATCTGTCACAAGCATGGACACATGCCAATCTGGTCTGGGAAATTTCTCATTTGAGGTTCCCTTGTCCTGGGTGACTCTAGGGTGTATCAAATTCACCTTAAAAACTAGTTTCACATTAGCTGGGCGTGGTGGCGCACGCCTTTGATCCTAGCACTTAGGAGGCAGAGGCAGGCGGATCTTTGTGAGTTCAAGGCCAGCATGGTCTACAGAGTGAGTTCCAGGACAGCTGGGGCTACAGGGAGACCCTGTCTCGAAAAGACCGAAAAAAACCAAAACAAAAAAAACAAAAAAAAACTAGTTTCACATGGACACATGACCAGGCATGGTGGTGCACACCTTTAATCCCATCTCTCAGAAATAGAAGCAGGCAGGGGCTGGAGAGATGGCCTAGCGGTTAAGAGCGCCGACCGCTCTTACAGAGGACCCGGGTTCGATCCCCAGCACCCACATGGTGGCTGAGAACCGTCTGAAACTCCAATTCCAGGAGAACTCCAGTTCCAGGGGAATCCGACGCCCTCTTCTGACCTCCGCGGCATTGCACGACACGGGTGCACAGATTTGCATGCAGACAGTACATTCATACACATACAGAAATAAAATAAAATTAATAAAAAAAATTTTTTAAAAAACGAAATAGAGGCAGGCAGATCTCTGTGAGTTCAAAGCCAGCCTGGCCTACATAGAGAGTTCCAGGACAGCTGGGGATACAGAGTGACCCTGTTTCAAAAAAACAAAAAACAAAAACAAGTATTCAGCTGACTAGCCTGCCCCCTTCCAGAGGACTGTCCTGTCTCTGCCTCCATCTCGTCATAGAGTGCTGGGCTGCAGACATGTGCCATGGAGCCCAGGACTTGAACTCCAGTTGTCAGATTGGTGCAGCAAGTACTTTTAGATACTGAACCATTTGCCTCTCCCCAACCTTTTTGCATGAGACAGGGCCTCAAGTAGCCCAGGCTTGACTCAAATTAGCTATGTAGCTGGGAATAACTTAAAACCTCTTATACTCCCACCTCTACCCCCAGCACTTGGGGTAGAGGAGTGGGCCTCCACGCCCAGTGCATGCACATTCTAAGCCAGTATTCTACTAACTGAGCTACGTCTTCAGCCTTCGAAGAGCCTTTTGAGATGATCTGCAAAGGTAAATTGGTGTTGGCCCAGGGACATCAGGGGGAGACCTACTGCATACTCGAAGGCTCCAGGTCAGCAATGCCCTCAGCAGATGGGAAGAAGACACCCTGGACTCAAATCTCAGTTCTTTCCTGGAACACTTTAGATTTGTCACCCTCCCTACAATGAGGCTGACCACTGTTACCCACATACCCACATTGGAGTTGAACAAGATGATATCACATACATGTGATCTCATGTAGCAGTCACTCAGTGACTATTGCCCTTTTATCATCATGTGTTCATTCCTGATACAAAAGCAGTCCGGCTTGATTGGGAAAGGCCTAGAGTGCCATGCCAAAAAGGCCATGATGGGACACTGACTTCCCACGCTGCCGGCAGGCCCAGCCCGCTGTGCGCGGAGCAGGGCAGGGAATATAAAGGTCTCCATAAAAACTCTCTTGCAGATTCCAGGAGATAGACTGTGCATTATTGTCTTTCTGTGTGGGGCTCCATTTTGTGTACAACAAGGCTGCCCGTGTGCCCTCTGATCAGTGGTGGTTCCAGGAGTGTGCTGGAATCTTCTGCCTTTCCTCTGTGCAGAGGTCTGTCCGAGGTGGTAAGGGAGAAGGATGTTGATGACACATATAGTTACTGCTCAATACACAGGGTGATAAATCCCAGGAAGAAGCACTCACGGTGATGCATTCCCATGTCCACACACCCACCCCATAGGAGGAAAAGACAAAAGGAGACTGGGGTTGGAGAGAAGAGTGGTAGGTAGTTATCCAGCCTCCTGACACAAGACCACCAACCTAGACCAACAGCTCAGAGAGTGTAGTGGGCCAGGTGGACTACCCAGAGGAATCCGGGAGTTTCCAACAGGGAACTGGGAGGCCAAGAGGGAAGAGAGGACATCTGAGGAGGCTCGGGGCCGAGACGAATCCCCAGAGTGCATGGACAAATGGGATGACCCATCTTTTACTTGAAGTGGAGGCCCGACGCAAATATGCCCTTGACTGTGGTCCCCAGGAGCCTCTTAGAAGCCCCTCTAAGTATACCAGAGCCTGCCTGGGCCCACAGAAATGTCTGTCTAGAGCAGGTAAAAAGGCAGAGGCTCATGCAGTATGCCAGGCAGAGTCTGGGCACTGCTGTGATGTTGAAGTCTTTTGGGCTTCAGCATCTCTCAGACCCTGCTGTGTGGCCCCAGAAGATTCTGCAATTTGATCTTTTGGAGAATATTCCTTCTTCTAGAAAGGATTCCTCTTTCCCTGCTTAAGGAAGTCAGCTCGTTGGCTCTGGGTCCTCAGCCTGGGCTAGGATGTGAAGAGGGGCATTGCCCAAGACATGAGGCAGATGGGTGACTGTGGCTATCGCTCCACAGCCTCCTTGGCCTGTGTCTACCATACTGGTGGACCTGTGCTCCACACAGCCCATGGGACCAGTCTTGGGGTGGAGACTTCTCCTTACAGCTGAGTCATCACTCCTGGGGTGTAGTGGTGACCCAGATGGGGCAAGATCATGACATATATTTATCTCTGCCATCTCTCCAGGGCCTTCCCTTCCCCTTCCTCTTCCTGCCCGTATTCCCTCCTCCAGCCATGGGGTGTGCCACTCTGACGCTGTCCTAGTCAGACCCAAATCTCTCCTACACAAAATAGGGTCCCCCTAAGTCTTCTATATCTTCCTGTCTAAGTTCGTTGACAGTAATCACAGCTGTCACTAATTGAAGATGGACCAATCACCAGCCACTTTGCATACATTGCATCTAATCCTATTCACCAGACTGGTCGTTACTGTTATTACTGCCATTTTAAAGATGCCAAAAAGAAGGCTCAGAGTTGAGTGGCTTGCCCAAGTTTAGGACTAAGAGTAGGTACGCTGCATGGTACAGATGCCAGCATTCATGATCCTCTCATGATGCTTTGTGCTGTCATAGCCTAATTCCCTAGGGGTCCCCACTGTCCTCAGAGCCCCCTGCTCCAAGGACTTCCACCTGCCTCCCATTAATATAAATGGGCCCCAGCCCCCAGCCCATCCCCCTAGTCAGTTCTCTCCAGGAACTTGTGAACTCAGGCAGAACTAGTTCCAGAGACCAGGCCAGGATAGGGGAGACCCCTTCAGTCTGCTCCAGAACAGGATGGGAAGGGAGCTAGGATTGTTGTACTGTCAGCTGATGCCTTCCCCAGACAGAACCTAGGATGGCTGTGTGGATGATGCAGGGGAGGGGGCACCATGGCGGGCCGCCCAGCTGGTGAGCAGTGATCCTCCCTTATCCAGCATCAGCATCCTCCTCTTCCCTAGGCTGGAGTTTCACAGCTCAGCTCACTTTCACTTTGGCCTTTAATGGCTTCAGCGGGGTACAGTTGGGCCAAGGAGTCATGGGAGGTGGGATGGGCTTGGAAGAGGAGATTCCAAGGTGACACACTCTCTCCTGTCTCATCTACACATGTGCAGTCAGAACAGATGCTCTAAGGACAGGGACCCAAATAGGCATCGCCTCTGTGGAGCTTTTGGGGTCCTTATTACTGTTTTCCAAATGAAAATAGCTCTGGTGAATTGTTTCCCCTAACCTGATGTTGACACAATCCTCCAGCTGTCCCTCCCCATGGCTGATATGGAGGAGGCAGTAGCTAGATGCACTTCTCTGTGCAAAAGCCTCTCCCCCACCCCCTCCAGTACTGTGGACAGGTGCCTTCCATCCCTGCAGGCTGATCTGAAGATGTGTTTCCCTCCACAGCGTGTTTTGAACGTCTCTCTCTGTCACTACCTTTAAAGATGCATTCCAGGATCACATAAGGATCCTGACACTGCGCTTCAACCACTTCCCTCACTCTGGTAGTGGAAATCATTTCTGACTTTGTGGTCAGCGGCTGGCCCTTTTTGAAGCACTCCACTCAAGGCCCTTCCTTCCAGGGACATCTCAGTACCCACTCTCCAGCTCTATCTGCCTGTCTGCTGATGGAAGGGTCTTAGCTCACCCAGAGCAGTCCAGGTGGCCAAAGAGTTTGATGCTGTAGAAGGAGCCTGGGTGGGAATTCAGAGTTTCTGGGCACACATATCACTCTGTATATGCCAACCATGAGGATGGGAGTGACCATTTCATCCTATGGACCGCAATTTTCCAATGGAGAAGTAGAAGATCAGATTCCTGCTTTGCAGGGCTGCCATGAGGAATCCAGGGACTCAGAGGTGCGAGTACTGGTTCTGGGCTTGGAGGTGGGATCCAGGGTCTGAGAGAGGTTAAAGAAAGCTGAGGCAGGAGATGGAGGGTAGGTCTGAGTAAGGTTTGGGGGAGTGCTGAGCCAGGGTGGGAGGGGCCCCAGCAGGACTCCTTTGCAGGCCCCGCCTCTCTCCATGCTTGGGGGTGTAACCCGGGGGGCCTCAGACATGCTGGGCCTCTATCACTGAGCTGCACACCCAGCCCTAATCTAATTTTTTTTCTACACTTTAAAATCACATACTCTCAGTGGGGAGCATGGTAGCACAAGCCTTTAATCCCAGCACTCAGGAGGCAGGGGCAGGCAGATCTCTGTGAGTTCAAGGCCAGCCTGGTCTATGTAGTAAGTTCCAGGCCAGCTGGGGCTACAGGGAGATCCTGTCTCAAAAAAACCAAAGAAATTAAAAAAAAATCAGTCTCAGTGGGAAAGAGCACTTGCTGCCCTCACATCAGTATTTGCATTCAAATCCCCAGATAAAAAGTCAGGTTCAGGGGCTGGAGAGATGGTTCAGCGGTTAAGAGCATCGACTGCTCTTGCAGAGGACCTGCGTTCAATTCCCAGCACCCACATGGCAGCCAAGGACCATCTTTAGCTCCAGTTCCAGGGGAATCTGATGCCCTCTTCTGACCTCCGCAACACTGCGTGACATGGGTACACCTACTTACATACAGACAGTATACTCATACACATAAAATAATAAATTAAAAACATTTTAAAAAGTCAGGTTCAGCCGGGCATGGTTGTGCATGCCTTTAATCCTAGCACTTAGGAGGCAGAGGCAGGCGGATCTTTGTGAGTTCAAGTCCAGCCTGGTCTACAGATCGAATTCCAGGATAGCTGGGGCTATGGGGAGACCCTGTCTCAAAAAAACCAAAAAAAAAAAAAAAGTCAGGTTCAAAACCCACATAAAAAGTCAGACTTGGTCACACACCTATAACCCCAACATTGAAGGAGGGGGACAGAGATGGGAGGCTAGCTGGGCTTTGCTGTCTGCCAGCCTAGCTCTAGGCTCACTCAGAGACCATATCTTAAGGGAGTAAGGCACAGAATGATGGAGCAGGACACCCAACATCCTCTTCTGACCACCAAACCACACATACACCCCACACACCAATTGTAGAGAAATGAAAGAAAACACCCAGGCTCTAAGAGTCTGTGAATTAACTAGTGTGTGAATAGTTTTTGGTCATGGACCTGAAGCACAAGGGTCTCCATGATCCCAGGACCTTGCTATAGAACAGGAGCTTGGGAACCTGTCCTCCACAAACAGGATTTAGGCTACATTTGGGAGGGACTGTCTCACCTGAGGGTCAGCCTCACCTAGTTGAGTGATGGAGGGAATCTGAGAAGAGGTGCTGGGATGGTCCCCAGCTGAAGCCCCCTGGAGGTGGCAGCCCTGGGGACACTGGACTTGAGGGTAGAAGTAGGGTCCAGCTCTGCTTAGGAGGGGACAGCTCTTTGGGGTGAGAAGGACAAGGAGGAGAGGAGGGTATCAAGGGACCATACAGCCAGAAACCCTTGGGGTGGGGGTGGGTGGAGGCTGGTGGATGAAAGACGGTGGTGGGCCTTGAAAATGTGCATGTCAGCAGCGGGCAGCCCCGCCAACACTCAGAGCTGCCAGGCAGGGAGGCACTTTCAGGGCAAGTGAAGAGAGAGGGCCAAAGAACCAGGTTTGAGCCGTAAATCTTCGGCAGGACCAACTCCCACCCCAAGAACCCAGCTCCTTCTACCACTCTCGGGGGACCCTGCATCTAGGGGGTTCCTCCATCATTCTTCCTCATCCCCTCGACATCTCCCCAGGAACGTCCTTCATCTGGCCCCCGGGGTTCATGTCACCCCATGGAGCGTGGGCTCTGTGCCACTGTACACTTCGGAGAATCATTAGCAGAAGTCATTAGCTAGAATACAGCCTCCCCCATAAATCTCCCCTGCACCTGGATCGTTTGTCCGCGCCTAATTTCCATCTCCCGAACTTTATGATTTGTTCCTCGTTTGATGAGCGTTTCTCCCATCAATTGTGCCGTAAGTGCTTGCAGGAAAGGACCCCCTGCGCTGACCCCATCTCCAACAGACGGGTTGAGCTTCTCGCCCTGCTTTCTGAGTTGGGGGCCCCCTCCTTGGCTCGTCCCTCAAAGGGCAGCTTAAAGACGCTGTGTTTGCAGACTTCTTGGGGATGGGAGGTATGGCTGGGTGCAGTGGTTCAGGATGCTGGGAAAGGGAGCATGTGGCTAGGCGGGCAACTTAGGTTCTCCTCTCTTCCTCAACTAGCTGTGTGACCTCAAGCATGTTGCTTTCCCTCTCTGAGTCTGGGTCTCCCCATCTGATGCACTTCTGTGTTGTGTTACCTATGTTTCATGGCTACTGTGGAAGTTGAGGTCTTATTTGTTTGCTCATCTGTGGTGTCACATATCTGCTCAGTTAAGCATCCAGGACTACTTCTCAGGCTGTTCTGATGGAGAGAGAGTAATAGAGACTGTGCTGCTGGGAGCATCCTTGGTGATTCATAGTTGGTACCTAAGTGCCAGGGAAGATGTGGTTTGATTGAATCTTGGGTCTCCCATAGCCTAGCGGTGTGACCTTGGGCAAAGGCATTGGACCTCGTGGAAGCTCAGTTTCCTCCTGTGTAAACAGGGGTGAAATGACCATCTCAGACACAGCACGAGTTTCATCACTGAGACTCAAAGAGGGACAGTTGCTTTCCTCAGGCATGTTGGTAAATGGATCCCGAATGTTCTGAGAAATACGAGGGAACAGGAAAGAGGGGCTGAGCTTTCTGTCTGGGAAGGAGTGTTCAAAGCTTTGCTCTATCCCGAGAGCCTTGGACTGTCAGGTGGTCCCCAGGGAAGAGGCAGCCATGAGGCTAAGGGCAGAAGGCAGGCCTCCCTCCCCTACAATGGTAGGGTGTTCCCAGGGCTTGTCCTACAGGCTCCAAGGAGGAGACTGTTGGAGCCCAGGAAATTGAGAAAGACTCCCAAGGCAGTTCTGCCCATCTGGAGTCTCCCCAGCTGTGACGCGTGTACCTCTGGGTTTGGGGACATGGAGTTCAGCCTATCGCCCACGGGAGGGTGCTGGGAGAAGACAGGGCCTCTTTTGGGTCCTCTTGAAGTGGTAGATCTGGGGGTGTGGCTGATAAAGATGCCAAATGTCCCATCAGGACTCGTGGCAGGGGAAGCTGCAGAAGGGAACGCCTATGTTAATGTTTGGGGCCTGGTCCTTACCTGGAGGCGAGGGGAGGGGCAGGGCTGGCCGGTGATCACCTCCCCTGGCATTTGCAGAGGTGTCCTTAATTTGCACCGTGGGAGGCCAGGAGCTGCCAGTTGGGTCACAAGTCAGTGGCTTTGAATGAGTTACTTAATCACCTGAGCATCAGTTTCCTCTCTTAAAAAATGGATAAGAAATCTCACCAGCTTCGTACGGTTGATGGCAGAATTAATTATACCCCTTTTACTTTGGCGCCTGGCACACACGGGAGGCACTCAGTAAATGACGGCTGTCATCAGCCCAAAACCTATACTTGCCACAACATTCTTCACTTTATGACCTCCTACCTACAGAGAGCAGGGTATTTAGGCCCATTTTTCAGTATTTAGAGAATACTTTCTGCCATCAATTTATGCCCATTTTAAAGGTTGGAAAATGGAGGTTCCAAAGCTGCTCAGAACTGAATGAACACAGTTCATAGGTACAGCTGGGAGGAGACCTAGGCCCGATGCATCCAGTCTCACCGTCCTGCCTGGCAGCCAACCCCCATCCATCGGCGCCCAATTTGTGAATTCCCAGGAGCTAAAAAACAAAAGACCCAGGATTTGGATTCATCAACACACTCCCACGGGGTGACTCACCCTAGAGAGCTAGAGCCTGGATCTGCCCTGGCACATTCCCGCCCCCTAGCCTGGCAGCGGCAGCTCTGCTGACCTGAGGGCCTGGGACAGGGGTGCTGCTGAGGAAGGTGCCGTCTGCCCAGCTCTGTCCACCTGGGCAGACCACAGAGGCCTGAGGTAGCCCCACCGCCACCCCCAGTCCTTGAGCTTCCTATGCTCTGAGAGCCTGGGCCCCTAGGGACTCCCAGGCAGTGCCCTCCTCCGGGACAGGAGAGTGGAAGTGGGGGTGGGAGTGGGGTGTGGGGCCCGGCGCCACGGGCTGGAAGCAGCTTGCAGATTTTTACAGGTCATATTATCTTTTATGGGCATCCTAAAAAGAATGTCAGGCTCTGGAGGGTTCTCTCTCTCTCTCTCTCTCTCTCTCTCTCTCTCTCGTCACTGCAGACACCATTGAAGGATTTTTATCTGTGGCCTGTCCTACTCCCCAGGAGCATTCATGCTCCCTGCTGAGTGGTGGCTTCTGAGGACTGTTGCGTGCTTCTCTGAGGGGTGCCATGGTAGGTAGCAGCAGCAGGCTTTCTCCTCATTTCAGACCAGGAAGGGCCCAGGCCTTCCATCTAGCCAGGGCACAGAGCTCGGTGGGGGCACAGCCTCTCCCTCTTTCCCCTGCTCTCCTATTTAAGTCTGTGCTGGAGGCCACGTCCAGTGTCAACACTCGGCTCTCTACCTTCGTCACCCTCTTCACCTTTTCCGAAGTACTCTAAATTTGAGGTTTCAGAAAGAGGGCTGGCCCTGGGACCCCCAGAAACCAGCTTTGGAACCAGAGGCCCTGTCTGGGCAGCCTCATTGGTCTGGGATCATCCAGAGCCCACTACCCCTAGGGCCTTATGTTTGGGGTTTGGGTTCCTTACTCTGAAGAAAAACACCAGGGAGTGCATGGAGAAAGAGCTAGAAAACAAGCGCATGTGTGCGTTGAGAGGAATTTAGTTAAGAGAAGGCAGCCCAGCACTCTGTTAACGCAGGAGGGATGGCCGAAGGCATTTATTATGGGACCCAGATCTACCATCTCCTAGCCTCAGTTTCCCAAAATGGACAACAGGACTGATGAGAGTCCCTATCTTATAAGAATATTGGAGTGAATTGTTGAGTTTTCTGAACGTAGCACATAGTAAGTGCTCAGTAATTGCCAGCGATCATAGTTAATGTTGTTAGTCAAGTGGGCATGCCTAAGCACCTGCTGTCTATCTCTGGAGTCTCCAGGAAGAAGGGATGAGGGCCGTCGCAGGCAGGAAGAACTCCAGGCCATGATACTAGGGGTAAGGGACCGGGGGTGTGACTGCGATGGTTAAGAAAGAAGAGTGACTAGCCAAGAAAGCAAGTGCCGCCCAGGAAAATTAGGCAGCGGGCCTAATGAAAACCAGGCAGTGGGCCAAGTGAGCAATGTGACCTTCCTCCCGCTTCTCTTTTTTTCTTCCTTGGGAGACTGGTGTGGGGTAGGTCTTTGCCTTCAGCTGGGGCTCAAGCAGGACATGCCATGAAGGCCTCATAGGGTAGGGTGGGGAGGGAGAAGAGGGAGGACAACATTGAGAGACCTGGTACAGGGCTGCACAAAGCTGGCCAGCTAGCTCTAGCCTTAGTCAGGTGTAGGGCTTGCTGGATCTAAAGAAGTGCTAAGATAAACCCATGAGCAACGAAGGATCAGAGAAATGTTGCAGCCCAGTTGAGGTTCCCGGAAGGTGGGGTCAGAGCCTTTGAGGGCTCCTATGACTTCCATTGCTCTGGGATTGTCCGGTGGAATTTAGCCTCCGCTCCCATTCATGAAGGTTTGACTTGCTCAGCCTAGGTCAGTTCACTTGTTGGGATTCACAGTCTCCAACCTTGTTCTCCATCAGACTGCTCCCCAGGAGAAGGCCTTGAGAGTGAAGGCCCAGCACTCTCACTCAGTCGTACAACTCTCTTTTGTGATCTCCTTCACGTAGGCCTGCAAGATAGCTCACAGGATAAAGCACGCACGTCGATGCACTCCATCACTGGAGCTCGCATAAAGATGAAGGGAGAGAACCAACTCAAGGAGGTTGTCCACTGACCTCTATATGTCAGTGTGGCTTACATGCCCTCACATACAGACAGACAAACAGATATGCTAAAAATAAATACAATCTCTTGGGAGGCAGAGACAGGTGGATGTTTGTGAGTTCAAGGCTAGCCTGGTCTACAGAGTGAGTTCCAGGACAGCTGGGGCTACAAGGAGACCCTGTCTTGAAAAGACAATAAATAAATAAATAAAAAATAAATAAAATAAATAAATAAATAAAATCTAGGGGGAAAAGTTTATGTAAATTTGATACAGTATCCTAGGGTCTATCTTATTGGTGGTGTATAGCTCAGCTGCAGCAAGGCCCTGGGTTCAATACCTAGTGCCAAAACGCAAAATAAAAGCTAGACATGTGGGCTGGAGAGATGGCCTAGTGGTTAAGAGTGCCGACCGCTCTTGCAGAGGACCCGGGTTCGATCCCCAGCACCCACATGGCGGCCGAGAACCGTCTGAAACTCCAATTCTAGGAGAACTCCAGTTCCAGGGGAATCCGACACCCTCTTCTGACCTCTGTGGCATTGCACGACACGGGTACACAAACCTGCATGCAGACAATACATTCATACACATACAGAAATAAAAAAAAAAAAAAAGCTAGACATGATTAGTATATGCTTATGATCCCAGCTATCAGGAAGACAGAGAATTCAAAGCCAGCCTGGCCAATCTGGAGTACATAACTTGAGGACAGTTTGGGCTATAGGCAAGGCTGTCTCAAGAAAACAAAAACAAAAACAAAACCCAAAACAACAACAACAAAAAAAACTCAAGCAAACAAGGAATAACAAAAATAAAAATTTGCAATCCATGCGCTGTGGGGTGGGGTGGAGATATCCCAGTACATAATGTGCTTGATATGCAAGTATGAAGACCTGAGTTTGGAACCACATGACCTATGTAAAAGCCAAACATAGTAGCCCATATCTATAATTCCAGGATTCCTAAGGTTGTGGGCCTATCCAGGTATATACAACAGAAAAACAATAAAGAGACTCTGTCTCAAACAAGGTGGGAGGTGGGGATAGATACCCCAGATTGTACACACACACACACACACACACACACACACACACACACACACACACACGGAGAGAAATTCCTAACATGCTATCCCATAATAGACTGTTGCTTAAATAAAGGAAAATGGATGCCTTAGGATGGCGTGTCAGCTTTATCTTGTGGTTTTATCTCCCTCCAGGATGTGGCAATATCTCCCCAGGGTGGGAGGGACACCTTCCTCAGCTAGGAAAATCCAGAGCCCAGTGGTCCATTCCACACATCAAGTCCTCCAGGGTGCCTGTATCACTAGCACCCAGAATAGAGCTTAGCACAAGGAAGGGACTCAAATAGGTGTTGAATAAATGAATGAATGAGTGAATGAAGGAAATCTGAGCAGGCTCGTCTAAGGAAATGATATCCTAGTTGAAGTTGGAAGGAGAAGCATTTAATAGACAAAGAGAAAAGCCCTTGAGTCAAAGTGGGCAGCATGTGCCAAGGTCCAGCAGGAAGTCTTGAGTGTTGGAAGAACTGAAATAACAGTTGTGTTGAAAGCCAGGCTTAGTGGCATATACCTATAATTCCCGCCGTTGGGAGGCTGAGGCAGGAAGACCCTGAGTTCAAAGCCAACCTGGGCTATATAGAGTGACTCTCTCTAGAGTAGGAGGAGGAGGCAGAGGCAGAGGAGGAGGAGTTGAATGGGGGTTCCTACTCCAGTTCATCTCCTTTCTAGCTATGTTAACTAGGACAAGTTACTGATTCTTTCTGAGCCTCAGTCTCCCATCTGTCAATTGGATAATAAGAGACCTGCCTCATTGGGAGAGGACCTGGGGCCAATGCGCAGCAGCTAGTGCCTGAACTCCAATAATGATCAATAATGATGATGTCCTTTCTTCCATTCTTTCTTTCTTTTTTGAGACAGGATCTCACTGTGTAGCCTTGGCGGTCCTAGAACTTGCTAGGTAGACCAGGCTGGCCTTGAACTCACAGAGAGCTGCTCACCTCTGCTTCCAGAGGGATCAAAGGCGAGTGTCACCAACCCGGGCATAAGGACATTTCTCGCTGCTATTACTTTCACTCCAATGACTTTCCAAAGCTCTGTGGTTAATTTTACACCACAACCAAATACTCTGTCCCCAATTTAGGCCAAGCTGCAGCTCAGAGTGTCCCCTTCCTGTCACGCCCCTCTGGAAGGTCAGACCTTCCCAAGGTTATCTCTAGTTTTCACTGGATTCTGTGAAGTTGCACAGGTCACACTCTGGGGCTGAAAGTGTTGCTTTTTATAGCAAGGAGGCCTGTGAAGCTTGTCTCTGAGTTGAGTTTCGGCAGGGCCGAAGACACTTTGGGGGACTGGGGGCCCCTGAGTCACTCCAGCGACAACCCAGCCATCTGAGGCCCTCCTAAGCCAGGTCTCTAGCTTTGCTGGATGTCTGAATGTGAGGGAGTCTACCCATGAAGGTGGCAGTGGGCTGGGCAGGCACCCAGGACTCTCAGTTCCCACTTTGGGAAGGGCAAACTATCATTCCACATCAGGCCTTGGCTCTGGAAAGTGGGGATATTGAGCCTGGTCTGTTTCTCATGGTTGAAGTTGGGGGGACTTTATGGAGAAGGGCAGAGATAAGAGATCTCATGGCCAGCAACCCCAACACCCACCCAGTGACAGACAGCAGAATGGAGAGGAAAAAGGACAAAGAAAATAGCAGGCCAAAATGGCATTCTGGCAATGGGGAAATGACTCAGGTGGATAAGCTTGAGGACCTGAGTTCACTCCCCAGAACCCAGGTAAAAAAATCCTGGTGGTAGGGGAGGGAGAAAGGAGATCCCTGGAACTCACTGACTAGCCAGTCCCTCACCTAATCGGCAAGCCCACGGGAGAACAAATAAACCAACCAACCAATCCCACAAGGTAAATGTCTCCTGAGAAATGACACCAGAGGCTGACCTCTGACCTCTACACACATGCACACACACATACATCTGTATACACACACACACACACACACACGTATATATGCACATACATCAGCCTCTAATACCCATTTCTTTTCTATATTTTATTTATTATTTTGATGTATATGAGTGCATTGCCTGAATATACGCATGTAAGTGCACCTGTCATGCAGTGCCCTTGGAGGTCGGAAGAGGATGTTGGATCCCCTGGAATTGGAGTCTCAGATAGTTGTTAGCTGCCATGTGGGTGCTGGGAACAGAGCCTGGGTCCTCTGCAAGCAGCCAGTGCTCTTAACTGTTGAGCCAACCCCACTTCCCATTGCTTTTTAAAATTACATTTGTTAGCCGGGCGTGGTGGCTCACGCCTTTAATCCTAGCACTGGGGAGGCAGAGGCAGGCGGATCTTTGTGAATTCAAGGCCAGCCTGGTCTACAGACTGTGTTCCAGGACAGCTGGGGCTACAGGGAGACTCTGTCATGAAAAGACAAAAGATAAATAAATAAATAAATAAATAAATAAATAAATAAATAAAATTACATTTGTTTTTCAGAGGGCATGGAAATTAGAGGACAGCTTTCAGAGTCTGTTCTCTTTTCCATCACGTAGGTCCCAGAGATCAGTCAGGTCACCAGGCTTGGTGGCACGTGTAGGTCCTAAAGATCAGTCAGGTCGCCAGGCTTGGTGGCATGTGCTGAATCCACTGAGCCCTCTTGCTGGCTTCTCACTCCCATTTCTTGTTCTGAAGGTCACGGCAAAGAGGGGGTGCCCCCTGTGCAGCTGATGTCCCACTTCTAATGTCATCCAGCCTCAATATTTGCTTTTACAGGTGGGGAAACCGAGGCTGGCAGAGCTGCTATAATTCACCCAAGGTCACCCCACCAGCCATGTGGCCTAGCTGGGATTCCCCCAGGTCTGTCCCTCATGTGGGCATGGATAGCAGGCAGCTCTTAGCAGCAGAGGCCAGGATAAGTGAACCGTGCACCGAGGAAGGACCCTGCTGGGAGGTCTTGGTCCTCCTCCTGCCAGCCCAGTGCCTGAGGCCTACCTCCCAGACCCACCAGACCTTGCCCCCAGGACGAAGATCAGTTCTGGGGTCCCAACGAGGTCCTGAGAAGAGCTAAAGGCTAGCTCAGCACACCAGGCTGGACTTTGACTCTCTCCGCACCCTCCGCAGCTCTGCTCCTGCCTCCCCCCCTCTGCGTTTAATCTGCTTCTTATCAAGGACGATAACGCTCGGCAATAATAAACCCAGGTCCACTTTCTCACAGCTGATTGCCCCCACGCCCTGATTCAGCGATCACAGCCCCTCTCCTGCACTGGCTCCAAGAGACCTGCCTGCATTCAGCCCACATGCCCATGACCGGGCTAATTCCCTAGGAATATGGGGGTGTGATGCAGCCACCCATCGCTCCAACTATCTCACAGTGGTCTCCTTGTCTCTAAGACCCATAGAAAGAGCTCAGGAGAGACCTGCCTGTTCCCTCTCCTAATGACAGCAAGGCTTAGCGGCTGCTCATTGAGTATCTGCTTTGTATTGGTGCAGGTGGTTTTGAGCATGTTTTTCCTGACTGATGAATGACTGTGCTATTCTTAACCCTGTTTTATTCAGAGATGGGGAAAGAAAGTTCAGAGAGGTCACAGTGATTGCCCAAGGCCACACAGCTCACTCAGGGCAAGGATTCAGACTCTACACTGCTGAAATACACTGTGTCCAGTCTGCATCCTGTAGGTGGAGAGCGGCTACCACACAGCAGCCATCCTCACATGACTTGGGTGGCCTTCCACCCAGGAAGCTGGACCCGTGACCTAGAAACACCCCTTTGTGCCCCAAGGCCCCAGTTAGTAGAGTGGGGGTTTCTGCTCAATCCAGGGCCTGGGCCAGTTGCCAGGCCTGAACCTGGGGTGCCAGCACCCCATGGAGACCTTTGTCCCTTTAATAAGTCCTCCTGGGTACAGGACGTCCCAGGGTGGAGGGCGCAGCTGGTGTGCCAGGCCCGGGCAAGCCCTTTCCAGGGCACTCCCCAGGCTCCGTGGCTGGGGGAGGGCACCCTGATCTCCATCACTGACTTCAGCCATTGCTTTGTCTGTGGAGGGGAACTTGGCCTCAGCCACCCTAGGCAGGACAGGGCAGAGGGGTCCCAGGTATGGTGTGGCCAGGTGGGCAGCTTGCCTTATCCCTAAATGTTATTCACAGGCAGGACACTGGTCCCATATGTCTTCTCTCATAGTTCCCCGCCCCTCCCATCTCTGTCCCAGCCCCCATTCACCTCGGAGAGCATCTGTTCTTCCCTTTCAAGCCTGAAGCTCCCAGGCCCTGCCTATGGAACCTCCCTCAGGAAGCCCTCCTGATTGCTACTTGCCTCAGCAGTCTGCCTTCCCTGCCTGGTGCTTGGGAGGCCCCACAGCAGATCCACACCATCCTTTGGTTCTCTTCAGCCCCCATTGATGTTCCCCACTGTGCCAAGCCCAGCAGTATGTTCTACATGGCAGGGTGGGGAAAGAGACGAAAACACAGAGGTGTGGGTCTGGCCTTGAATATGCTCTGGAGTCATGGGAAGAAGGCATTATGCAGTCTCATAGTGCTTTCTAAGTAGTATGAGGCTCTGTCCCTGCAGATTCCAGGTCTCCAGGGTTCTAGTCCTTAAGGCTTCAAGGCCCCTAGGCTCAGGTCTGGCAGCCGTCCACAGTAGGTGCTTGATTAACTCTTGCTGGAGAAGAACAAGTTGAATGTGTGTGAGCTTGCTTCACTTCTGCACCTGAGGGCAGGGAACCAGGTGTGTCTGACACTCAGGAAAAGCCAAAGTCTCTGGGACCTTAGAGGAAGGATAGGTAGTCAAGGCCGAGGAGGCTAATTAGGGAAGCGGTGGCTCCTGCAAGGCCAGACAGCAAAGGGTGTGGCTGGGACAGGCCAAGGAGACAGCTTCTTGGGATGTGATACCTGAAGCTGGTCAAAGAGGCTGGGGCAACCTGTATGGCCTGAGGGAGGAAGAACAGTTGGCAGGTGTGTTAGAGGAGGGCTGAGAAGGCCCAAGAGGATGGCAGAGCTCCACCAAGGGACTTGTAAGTCCCATTAAGGAATTGGGACAAGGTCCTTGTGGCCTTGTGGTATGGTACTCTGATGGCAGGGTCCTGAATAGGCAGAAAGCAGACAGGGATGGTCCAGGACCAGCCCCATAGAGAGGAGGCTGCAGAGTCCCCAGGAGTAGGACTTTCTGAAGTGACACGGGGTCCCCAGCAATGGCTGCCCAGTCAAGTTTCTAGTACATGCACGGCACCAGGCATGAGATATTCCACTGCACCCTTTTGATAACTGGGTGGTGGTATTATTGATCCATTTTACAGATGAAGAAACAGAGGCACAGACCAGTCAGGTGTTTTTTTTTTGTGGCCTCTGTGAAAGGGGTAGTCAGGATGTATTTGGAAGGCATGGTTCTGGAGCCTTCTAATGCCATGGCTGACCTAGTTGGGCCAGATTGATTCAGATACTACTAGGGTGGAATTCAAGCTCTGTTCTGAAATGGCCTCTCCACACCTCAGTCTGCCACCTCCTTCCAGAACAAGGATGAGTGGGTTTAAAGGGCCGTGATTCCTGGAGGTGGGAGGGGTTCTGTATCTGAGGTCTCTCGAGGGTTTGGGGTGAGGGATCTGTGCCAGATTGCTGTGTAGCAACTGCTTATACAAGAGGGTGGGGTCCACAGCAAAAACGAATGGATGAATGAATGAATGTGTCTGGGACACAGTGCAGCACAGCGAGCCCCAGCCGTTTCCTCTTGGGAGCTAACCTGCTTGGCCTGTGAGGGTGTGCCTGCATTGATCTCTGCCCCGAGCCCATTTGCATGTCAGGTTGCAGGCCCTGGCTGGTGGACGGGGCAGGCCACTGCCCTGTCACTCCTGAGGCTGTGGCTGTGGCTGTGGGGTCCCTTTGGGGCTCTTGCTTTCTTTCCTGCTGGGCCTGAGAGACAGGGGCTGCTAGGGCACACAGGGCAGCCACCATCTCTGGGGCAGGGGCTGAGAGCACTGAACAGGGGGTGTCGACTCTGAACTTGTTCCTCCGCCCACTTCCTCAACCTTGATAAAGGTGTTTAATGAGCAAACAACAAAACAACCCAGAAAGGCCCGTTTCTGGGTGACTCCAGCTCCCTCGACATGTCAGTAGCAGTGTCCTCTCCCACTGCCCTGATTAGCTGAGTTTGTTGCTATTGTTTGTTTTGGGGTGTGTGTGTGTGTGTGTGTGTGTGTGTGTGTGTGTGTGTTATATGTATCATATATATTCATGTGTGTCCATGTGGGGGTGGGGTACCCGTCCAGGCACATGTGGAGGTCAGAGGATGCCCTCTGTGTCTTTCTCAATCTTTCTCTTAATACTTTGAGGCAGGGCTTCATCTCCTGAACCCAGAGCTCTGTGTCTGTGGGAGCTATCTGGCAGCTAGCTCTGGGGGACTGTCCCATCCGTCCCCCTGTGCTAGCTAGGGTTACAAGCACATGCTGCTGTCTCCAGCTTTTTACATGGGTGCTGGCGACCTGAACTCAGGTTCTTCTGCATTCATGCCAGATAATTGCAGAGCAACCTCACTGACTCCTGGTTCTGACCCTGATGTCGGCCCATGCCTTGAGCCTCCACTTGGCCATCTGTACCTTGAGATGGAGACTTCTTCCTCCGGGATCTTGGGGCTCTCTTACCTCCCTCAGCTCCTAGAAGCCCTCCCATCCAAGGAGAACCTGGGAAACTGAGGCTCTGCCCACAAGCTCCTGGTGACAGTAGAGGTAAACTACCAGAACCCAGTGTCCCAGCCCGGGTCTGTCCTGTCTTCAAGGTGGTGACGCTGAGACAGAGCCCCCCTCCCTTCCAGAGGGCTCAGGGATATTTGAACAGCAGAAAAAAAAGTCCCAACCTAATGTTTTTCATTTTTGTCCTGGACAATGCCGTTTCTGGGCTGATTGTTAAGTAAATATTGCAGGAGGCAGGACCCAGAGTTGGCGCAGGCCAGGAGACATTATCAAAGCTACAGCTCGGTGGCGGGGGCTGGGGCTCTGACACCTATGGGTCCTATCCAGGACTGGGGTCTCCATTTTTGGCCCTTTCCAAGTCTGGCCACTGCTGGGAGGGGCTTCAGGACATCAGTGGGGGGGGGGGTCCTGACTCTCCAAGGAAGGATTATATAAACCAGTTCTACCTAACAACACTAGGCCCCGCCCTCCCTCCATCAGTACCTTTTGTCCTTCTCAGAACAACAGGGATTTTTGACCAACTGTTCTGGTTTGTGCTAGATTTTGAGGGGGTTTTGTAACAGTGGAATTTTCAATGCTAAACCTGTCAGTCTCAAGTAAACCAGACTATTCACCATCCAAGTCTCTAAGAATTATGTTGTCAAGCCAGACATGGTGACAAATACTGATATTAACCCCAGCCCTCAGGAGGTATATATGAAAGGATGGAGGATTTAAGGCTAGCTTAGGCTACATAGTAGGACTGTATGCATATAGTCTAGTTACCTACATGGTACTGCCTCTCTCAAAAATAAATATAAATGAATTATCATGAGAGTCAAGTGGGAAGATTCCTTGAAGAAGACAGTGGTGGCAAGTTCTGCTAGCTCTTCATTGAGTGATTACTACATGGTTGACACTGAATGGGACATTTCCTGTGTGTCAGACATGTACCATTGTATCCCCACAACAGGCCCTGTGGGGAACTGCTAGTCCCATTTGGCAGCTGGGAAAACCGAGGCTCAGAAACTGATTTGCATAGGTCATACAGCTAGAAATGAAAGGCAGAGAGCAGAAACCCAAATCCAGCCTGATTCCAAAGCTCTGGATTTTATTATCATCTGCCCCACCCAAGAAAGGGCACTTGGCCAGCCACAGACAGTAAAACTAAGATCAAGAGGAATGGAGGGCACCCACTCTTAAACTGGTTTCCCCTCAGTGTGGCTAGCTTTACGGACCCCTGCCTGTCATGGTTGGGAGGTCTGGCTGCCTCTTGGCTCAGCTCTGTGAAACACAAACAGGCTGGCGTGGGGGAAATAAGAGGCTCCTTGTTCATGTGATGGCCTCCAAGCTGGCCCTCCTATGGGGGTCTTGCTTTCCCTTGAGAGCCTGTGGCAAAGTCACACCGACTGAGGTTTCTTCATCCTGATGGTCACATCCAGGGCCTGACATGCTAGGCAAGTTCTAGAACTCCAGTCCCCTCACTCCTGTTTCTGAGGACTTGGAAGGCAGGGATCAGAGCTGGCCAAGGCCCTTTCCTCACAGGAGGTTGGGCCTGGGGCCATATAGCCAGTCTGCTCCTCTCTGTCCCTTTGCATCCCTGGTCCTTGGCCACGGTGGCAGGAAGGGCGCTGGCACTCTGGAGGTCTGTCTGAGATTGCCTCCAGTGGCTGGTGGCAGTGGCTACAGCTCACTAATTAATTAGCGCTTAAGTACTTAGCATCCTCCTGCATCGTGTCAAACGAGGATTTGCGTCTTAATTCCCTGTGTAGGTAACGGTGGGAATGTGCTGGGGAGAGCGGTCAAGACGGAGAGGAAGTCCATCCCCTGGCTTGGACACAAGCTGAGAACAAGCTGATGTCGAGGTGGAGGGAGATCCTGGGGATGGGGGGGGCAGAGTCTTGGGACTTCCAGGCTTTCAGCATGGTGCTCCAGAAGCCCTGCCATGACAGGGAGCTGCAGCACCACAGACTGCATAGCCCTGAGTTCAACTCGAGCCTGTTTACTGCTACTCAGAATGAGTCATTTCACCTCCTTGGGTTTTGATTTGCATATATGGAGGTGAGGATGACAGTACCTGCCCATAGGACAGTTGCAAAGGCCAAACAAGCCTCCATGGAGAAACCCGTAGATTGTACTGGCACGTGGTAGGGCCCAGTTCATTGGAGCTATCATCTTTCATGTAGTCACTCTCATGTGTGTTTTATTTATTCAGTATATACATATCAAGTATGTACTATGTACCTGCTGGGTGTGGGGCGAGGAGCTGGGGGCACAGTGCTGGGTCAGTGTCTGGACTTCGGGAAACCCTGGTATAAACATCAGAGAGATAGATGTAGGTGATGACAAACTCCACTGAAAAAGGGCAGAGGGAGGTTGTAAAAGAGGCTGGCAGTGCCCTCCCTGGGGTCCCCGTGGCTGATCTTACTGACCGCTGGTAGAAGGGGAGGAGCAGTGACCTCAGCAAGACTGGGCTGTGGGTGGTGAGGGCAGGCAGGGCAGCCACACTCCCAGCCCAGAGCTACTCACATGACCCATCTGGGAAGGTGACAGCGCGGCTTGGCTGCAGGTGCCATGCCAGCCTCAGGACAGGGTTCCTGAGCCCCCTTAGGAGGGCTCTCTACTCAGTACCAGTATTCAAGGACCCTGGGGTGGGGATCCCAGTGGTCTTTAGCAGGGGTCTCAGGAGGTGGAGGCAGATATGAGGGCAGGCAAGGTCAAATCCAGTTCTTTCTTCTTTGTGCTCTGCCTTGATCATTTTCTCCCTCGATGGGCAGTTTCCACCGTAGCTGTTTCGGAACAGCTTTGCTGCAGTCTGCAGTGTAGAGCCCCTGCAATGATGGACTCTTGAAGTGTGTGTCAGCCCTACAAGGTGCCAGCTGACCGCTCAAAGCTCCCAGCTGCACCAGGGAAGCCGAGGGAGGCATCCAGAGTGATGGGTACCGGGGGGACTAAGATGGGTTTGGGGATGACGCCAGGGGCAGGGGTGGAAGAAAGTTCTGTAAGGTGGAGCCTGAGGCTCCTGGAACTACGTCTGCTATGTGACCTGAAGAAAGTTCCCTAACACTTATCTCTGAGCTTTGATTCTTCTCATATGAAACATGGACCACAAACCCGTGGGAGACGGCATCACCAGATCAGTGTGCTGCAAAAAAAAAAAAAGTCTAAAATGCCAATAGTTGTGTTTTTAGGGGCCTCAAATAGCTAACGGGACTCCAGAAACCTTCAACTGCAGTATTAGAAATTCTTTATAGGTATCAAATCCAATCCTGTACTACCCACTATGGCTCTTATACCCATAACAAAAACACATACACTTATTTAAGGCCTGCCTGTGTGACACACTGGACTGAGCTCTGGGCATTTCTTGTATCTCCACCACAGACCCAGATCATGGACATTTTTGTCTCATCCACAGGTGAAGGACTGTGGTACAGCCTAGTTAAATGACTTTCCGAAGTTATTTTGGTGGAGCCAAGATCCAAAGCTATACTTGACACTTGGTAAGCATTCACAGAGGGATCAAAATGAACAAAGGAATTTATAGTGCAGGGATATCCTGGGCTCAGGGAGAGTGAAGATGCCTATGCTGTTCAGTGAAGCCAACGGGACATTGGCATGAGGAAAGATCTGTTTTTTGGCAATCTTGAGCTGTTCTATAATTTTACAAAGTCCTAGGAATTTAAGAGACATGAGAAAGAGGCACGATAGAGAGACAGATGATAGATAGATAGATAGATAGATAGATAGATAGATAGATAGATAGATGGATAGACCCAATCCAAGAGTGTGGAGTTCTGTGGATAATTTAAGCATCCATTGGTAGTAAGGTAGCTCACACTACATGATTGCTAAGGATATACCTGCCTGGGCCAGACCCTGATCTACTCTAACAAGGCTGCCAGTGATTGGTGAAGGAGTTGAACTTGAAACAGGTGGGGACCAAGAAGGTAAAAAACATATTTTGGGCAGTAGGTCGAGAACTTAAACCACCTGATCTGTCCCTATAGCCCGGCTGACATATCAGACCCAAAGCCTGAAGGAAATGAGATGTTGACAGAATGCTGGAGAGATAGAGATGTGTCTTAGTGGAGAGTGCTTTCTTACTGTGCAAAAGGCCCTGGGTTCAATTCACAATACTGTCCCCATCCCCTTCCCTCAGGAAAAAAAAAAAGGCTGGAAGTTGGAAGAATGAAACTCAAAACAAAAAAACAAAACCCCTTCACCTGTCTCTGGGAGCTCAAGTTCCCTGAGCACTTGTAGCGAGCCAGGAGGGGTGTGAAGACTTTCCCACAGTGTCTAATGCTGCCTTCGTGCTGCATTTTAACAAGACAAACAGAGACAGGCAGGTCTCTCTGCCCAAGGTCAAACTGCGAGTGAATAGCAGAGCTGGGACTCAGACCTGAGCGCGTGGCTGCAGTCATCCTGCTCTGTTGCCCTAGTTGCTCCGTGTACAGGGCAGTAGCGGGGAGGTGGGAGGAGGGCAGGGGGTGGTTCCAGGCTGGTGGCTGCTTCAGCACACAGGGCCCCAGCCTCTGGGCAGCTGGAAGAGGCTTGTGCTGTTGAAATGGAGGGACTCGTGAGGCCGTGAGGCCCACCTGGCTCCAGCTCCCAAGCATCTTGGAGAACCTCTCTGTAGGTTCCTGGCAATGTCTCTATGGGAGCCAGCTCATGTATTTTAAGAAAAAAAAAATCATTAAAGAAGTCCAGCCTACGGAGAGGCTGTAAATGTAAAATATTGGTAGTTCAACAGTGTATCCCCAGCTGCCGTGAGCAGAGTTCACTGACGAGCCAGAACCTCGTGCCAGAGATGAATCACTGTGCTCTTTCCAGATGGCTCCTGGGATATCTGCCCTAGAGTTTGCACCTGCCCACCATGCTTGGGACCACAAAAGCTTGTGGATGCCATCAGCCCAGAAAGGGGGGATGTGTGAAGACACCAGCCGAATGATGAGGGGGGCTGGGCCCCACTTCTGGAACGGAGCCCAAAGATCCCATTCTGCAGGCACCCCAAGCCTTCCCTTTCTTTTCTTTGGCTGTTAGCTTTACTTAATGACATGCCGGAGGAGGGACGTCATGATACTTGGCTCCTGTTAGGCTCTCAGTGGTGCTTGTTGATGATGGGAACAAATAAACAGTTTGAGACATAGACACAGCATCTGCTGGTCTCTGGTCAGGTAAGTCTCTTACCTGTGCCCAGCAGAGGGGTCATCACCCAGTCCATGGTTTATTCTATTTCTTCCCTCCGTGAGCCACACAGAAGGGATTTAACGTGCTGGTGATCCCGATTGATCAGATTAAAAAGTGCCAGGGACCACCTCCTAAGCTCAGGTTAGTTTCCAGTTGGTGGTACCCAGGTCTGGACCCCAGCCCAGGCAGAGGGTCTATGGCTAGAAAGAAGATTCTTCAGGCCCCACCCTCTCTCCCAGCTCCCATATCCAGGGTGACTTCCAATGAAGCACCTGACCCCTCCCCACCTCCTCTTCTCAGCCTGGAGACAGGGAGGGTGACATTGAACACCAGCTCTGGGGCGTCCTAAGGGTTAACTAATTAATGGTCGGAAAGTGCTTTGAAAAAATAAAGTGCTGGATAATGGGAAGGGCAATTATGTTGGGAGAAACTCCTAATTTGGCTGGAATTGATGTTAATGATAAAGTATCTGAAACATGTAGCAAGCAGGCGTGATTGTATTTTATATGACGGAGAGAGACACTCACACGCAGGGGACACGGAGAGCGGTTAATTTGGTTAAATAAAGTGAAAGATAAAAGGAACGCGGACACCTTGGGACTCGCTATTTATCTGGACTTGGCGTAACGCTTTGGAAGGTGCACCCCTCGGACTCTTACTATTTATTTGTTTGTGATGGAAAGAGATGGGAGTGTGTCTAGTTCATGGCTCAAAAACCAGATTTCAAATGCCGCTGCATTAAGGAAGCCTGGGGCACCCAAGCAGGCAAGGCTGTGTCCTGGGAAGGAGCTGAGGCTTTGGTGAGAATCAGCAACAAGGGGCATCCTTGCTTCACCTCATCAGGGCTCCAGGGAGCTTAGAAGGCAGCAAAGCTTTTCACTACTAGAGGTAGAAAGAGCAACCCAGGGGATAGAAATCAAAGCAGGTGCCAACATTTACTGAGTGCTCGTTTGCAAGGCCCCATGATAGGCTGTTAGGATCCTGTATCATCCTTGAAGCAAATCCACAAGTGAGTAAGTACCATCTTCACCTCTGCATCAAATATGGAGAACTGATACTCAGAAAGGCAAAGCAACATGTCCAAGGTCACACAGCCAAGAAGAAGTGGACCAGTGAGTTGGACTCAGGCTGCCTGATACTAGGAGCGAAACTCCACAGTGGTGATTTTGAGATTAATTAAGTGCTCTTGAGATTCACGGCTCTGCATTCCTTGACTCCATTCTGCCTCCTGACTAAAGCAAGAATGTAGGGGACTCCTGTTGTGGGCTAGGGAGGCCTGTGAGGGTCTGTGCAAGGTAGTAGGGCCTCCCAGCCTGGGACCAGGGCAGTGCCAACACCCTTGGGAGGGTTCAAAGCACAGTTTGAGTCTGGAGAAGACAGCATGGGATTGCCCCAAGGAAAGAGAACAGCCCTGTTTTCTGGAAGGTCTGTGAGGTCCCTGCAGGTCCAGATTAGTATTCAGTATTTATAATATTTCCATAATGGTAAAACAAAAGAAAACAAGCAGAGAGAATGCATTTTTAATCACCAATCATTTCTCTTTGTTTGTTGTGAATGAACAGCGAGGTGAAATAGTATTTCATAATCACCCCATCCGAATTTTCCTCCCCACAAAGCACTGAGAAATCTCTAAATAAAATAAATAAACAAGGCAAGACCTTAAAATAAATTCCAGAGGGCAGAGTGCTACGTGCGGGTTATCACAGCTGTGAGAGGCTGGGGATGGGGGGAGGTAGGACAAAGGGCCCGGGTCTTGCCAGTTATCTGCCATCAGAGACCTCAGAGCTAGAGACACACAGGGCAGGTGAGACAGTCGAGAAGTGGTTTGCGGATCCACAGCGTGGGGTGGCTGGGGGTGGTGCAGGGGCTCCCCACCCTACATTTTCTCTTCTGAATTTTTTCAAGAATCTTCTGGCCCTGACCCTCTCCCTAAAACCCAAGAGCAGGGTCCCCTGGAGCTGTGTCACCTCCCACTCAGACTCCTCAACCACAGACTTTCCCTGCATAGGGCTGGCCTATCTCAGAGTTACTCTGCCTCTCAATGACAGAAGGACACACTATAGCAAAAAGAAAATGGAACAGCATAGCTAAGACCTCCCAGCATGCAAGTAGCTAGCTAGCTGGGTCAGGGACAGGGCCAGTGGGGTGGGGGGATGTTGACAGCCTGTCAGGTCAGCCCTCATCCATGTACACTCAGCTCTAGGAGGTCTTGGAGAAGCTTCCTAGGCTCCTGGATTTCCTTGTAACTTGTTTTGTGAATATTGGCATCACCAGGTCCTTTGGTCCTAGCAAGGTGCCTGGTAGATGATGTCATCATCAAATATATATTGCATATAAAGATTAGTGGATGGATAGATAGATGGATGGGTGTCAGGGTAGGTGAATACTTGGATGGATGGATAAGAAGATGGGTTTGTGGATGGATGAATGGATGGACAGATTGATTACTGCATAGAATGGGTGGATGGATAGATGGATGGGTGTCAGGGTAGGTAAATACTGGGATGGATGGATAAGAAGATGGGTGTGTGGGTGGATGAATGGATGGACAGATTGATTACTACATAGATGGGTGGATCGATAAAATGTTGCACAGATTAGTCGGTTATTGGATGGTAGGTTGAATGTCTGGATGTCTGGATGGATGGATGGGTGGATGGGTGGACGGATGGGTGGGTGGGTGGATGGATGGATGGGTGGATGGGTGGATGGATGAGTGGGTGGGTGTATGGATGGGTGGTTGGGTGTATGGAAGGGATGCATATATGGATGGCCAAGAGGCAAACTCTCATTTGGTCCCTTCACAGAAAAAGGCTTCCTTTGGATGGCCACTTGCTAGGTGGGTAGTGCCAGTTAGAGCTTTGTCAACATCTGGGGTCTGGTGCTTTGAAGTTATGTCTTCAGCAATCCCTTGTAGAACTCTGAATAAGATTACCTTCTAGCAAAATAGGCTCTTCCATGAAGAAATTTGAGGCAAAGGTCTCAGTTGAGGACCAGACAGATCCCATTTTCAGGTAAGTTATGCTCCTTCTCTGCCGCCAACTCACTGCATGATCTGGAGAGAGCCGCTTCCTCTCTCTGGGCCTCAGTCTGCAGCTCTGAACTGTTCTCAGGCGTGCTCACTTTGCAGCTGGCCCTCCCCTGTGGACACCGCAGCCTCTGTAGCACTTGCTTTGGAACCCAGCCTCTCTCCTGTCTCCATCTCTTCCCTGTCAAGGAGTCATGCTCAGCTCTGGCCCACACTGCCTTTGCCGTGGCAGGGCATTGAGAATGGGGGCAGCACAAAGTAGCCGGAAGCCAGGCTAGATGTTCTCTGCAGCCCAGGCCCACACTCCCTCTGAATCCTATTGAAAAAATAATAAAAAGGTAATTACTTTGTCATTACTGAACACTGGTTTGTCTTTTTTTTCCCCTTAAGCCCTGGCCATAAATAACCAACCCATTACCTTTCGTAGTGGACACACATGTATATAAGACCTGCTTTCTTGCCTACTGCACTTTCTACCCCCACAGTACCACCACATGCTACCCCTATACTATGGCGCCCCCCCCATGCACACATGCACATGTGCACGCACACACACCTGTCAAAAAGAGATGCTACTTGTTCATGACATTTTCTAAGCATTCTTTTAGGTGCTGGAAATAAACAAAAGAGCTACTGTGTATGATTTCAGGTGAAATTTTCTATATACATCATCTCACAAAATTCTCCCCACAGTGCTGTGAGGCAGTTACAGATTTTGTCATATTATATATGGGGACAATGAGGCTAGAAAGGCTCAAAGTCACAGTTAGTAAGTAGTGGATCTGGGACTTGACTCTCTGTGATTAAATTCAGAAATCCAGCCAGGCGTGGTGGCACGTGCATTTAATCCCAGCACTCCGCAGGCAGAGGAAGGTGGATCTCTGTGAGTTCAAGGCCAGCCTGGTCTACAGAGTGAGTTCCAAGCCAGCTAGGGCTACAGGGAGACACTGTCTCAAAAAGACCAAAAAAAAAAAAAAAAAAAAATCCAAGTTCCAATACACCTGTTATTTTTTTTTATTTTTTTATTCATTTTTATTTATTTATGTATGTGTATGAATGTACTGTCTGTATGCAAGTTTGTGTACCCGTGTCGTGCAATGCTGCGGAGGTCAGAAGAGGGTGTCAGATTCCCCTGGAACTGGAGTTCTCCTGGAACTGGAGTTTCAGACGGTTCTCGGCCGCCATGTGGGTGCTGGGGATCGAACCCGGGTCCTCTATAAGAGCGGTCGGCACTCTTAACTGCTAGGCCATCTCTCCAGCCCCTACACCTGTTATTTAACCAGATTTAACACACATACACACACACACACACACACACACACACACACACACACAGTCTCATGGCAGCATGTGGGGAGAGAAAACCATGAGACTATGTTATCACAGGGTAAATAAGGGACTAAGGGAGCACAGGTGGGACATCTAGCTCAGTCTAGAGCAGGGCTTTACCAGGACAGTGTCCCCAAAGGACATAGGTCTTATTTGGGAGCCTTTGGTTGTTTTTTTGAGAGAGGCTGTCCTGTAGCCACGGCTGGCCTTGCACTTGCTACGTAGCTAAGGACAACATTGAACTTTTTTTTTTTTTTTTTTTTTTTGAGACAGGGTCTCCTTGTAGTTCCAGCTGGCCTGGAACAGGATATATGGACCAGGCTGGCCTCAGTCTCACAGAGGTCTGCCTGCCTCCACCTCCCAAGTCTGGGATTAAAGGTCAGCCACCAGGCCTGGCTTTTCCAGTGAACTTTTGATCCTCTTGTCTCTACATTCTGAGTGGTAAGATTACAACTATATGTCACCATGATTGGTTTTAGATTTTATGCAGTACTGGGGATGAAACTCAGGCCTTTATACATGCTAGGCAAGCCCTGTCCTAACGGAGCTACATCTTCAGCCCCATTTTGGTTGAAACGGGTGAGTGGGAGGAAGACAGGCCTCAGCACAGAGGGAAGGGCTGCACAGAGGCCTAGCGGTGAGGGCAGGAGGTCCGTGCAAGGTTCTAGGCAGCTCGACCTGGCTGGAACACAGGGTGGTGAGGGGGTTGGAATGGGGTGGGACAAAGTATGGTTGGAGAGGCGGGCAGAACTGCCACATACATCCGGGCCAGCTTGGCAGAGCAGGGAGGTTCTCCCCACCCACACTCAACTACCTGGCACTCCTGCTTGTGTGACACCAGGCACTTCATCAGCAAAACAGCTCTTTCCTGCTTTCCTGGCCAGCCCCGCCCTCTCTGAGACATGGTGCCATAGGCAGCCGCCACTACCTGCACAGGTGCTTGCTGGGAAGAAGCGTGCCTACTTCCGGAGCCCAGAGCCAGTTTCCTTCACCTATGGCCTGACCATGCCAACCTCAGGCAGGATCTACAACCCAAGACAGAAGCAGCAGAGCCTGTGCTCTCAGCAGTTAGACCTGATTTCTGAGAGGGTGGAGGGAGATGGGGGGAGGGGAAAGATAAGTGCTGAACTGGGTACATGTGGTACTAAGCGGGAACCAAAAAGCCACCGGACTGTGGCTTTTGCTCAGAGGAGAAGTAGAGAGAAGGGAGGGGGAGGTCCCTTCCACGATCTCGAGGTTTATCTTGTCCAACAGGCCCTGGTGGTGCCAGGCCCGCCCCGCCCTAGCAGGCCTGGGAGTGGCTAAGGTGTTGGCCCATGGGTCTTCGGGTAAGAGATGATGTCAGCAGGTAGCCCTGCCCCTCACCTGGCTGTCCCTTTGTGTATTCGGGTATCTGCTGCCAATTCAAGTATATCCTGCCAATCTGCAGGGCACAGCCATACCTCCAAATCTTTAAAGGGATACAGAGGCCTGGGCCGGTAGTAGGTAATCCTAGCTTGTAAGGAGGATAAAGCATTCAAGGTCTTTCTGAGCTAGAGTGAGTTCAAGCCCAGCCTGGGCAACTTAGTGAGACCCTGAATCAGAAATTTAAAGAAAAAAATACAATCAACAAAAAAAGGGCTGGGAGTATAGTGTAGTGGTGAGCTGCATGTTCATACACAGTCCACCAGGACAGCAGTGTGCCATGCAGCTCTGGCCCTCCTGCTGAGAATCACTCCTACCCACACATCCTCAAATACCTGACTCTTATATTGTGACCATGTTCTCACTGCCTGCGTTTTATATTCCCAAATTGTTTGTATTGAACACCCTTCCTATTTTTTTCCAGAATTTTTCCTCCTCCTTCTTTTTCTCCTTCCTCCTCCTCCTCCTCCTCCTCCTCCTCCTCCTCCTCCTCCTCCTCCTTCATCCTCCTCCTTCTCCCTCCTCCTCCTCCTCCTCCTCCTCCTTCTTCTTCTTCTTCTCATTCTTTTTCTTGATGGTACCCTGGAAAGGGAAAGTGGTGTGGATCAGAGATGACAGGACTACAGAATATTTCCTAAAAGAAAAGATTAGTCTCGTGGCGTTCTTTTTGTGACCTGACTGAAATAAACACAAAAAACCCAGAAAAGTTAGTTAATGAGACTAAAGTAGGAAAGGAAAGCAGAGAGGAGAAGACAGGCAGCTCCTTGCTTGGAGCTGAGACTCAGGCTGGGAAACAACAAGCAGGTACCCATGGCTTTTGAGCACAGAAAACAGATAGTATTTATGGCAAAGAAATCCCTAAGGGTTTTCTGCTGAGAGACTTCTGGAAGGTGCAGGTAGACCAGTAGGAAGAAGGGGCAGCTCAATTCATTTAGGTCTGAAAGACTGACCAGACCTACCCCTGTTTCCCACTATGGGCTGGGCAACAGGCCCAGAGACTAGGTGCTGGTGAGCGGGTGGAGGCTAGGAACCTGGTTGAACGCCTTGCTTTTCAGTTTCAGCTTGGAAGTCCTTCTCCCTTCTCTGCAGCTGTGGATCTCAGCAAGGCCACGCAAACCTTGAAACAGCCCCTGCTTGTGGCCAACATGGTTTAATAAGGATTCATTACTGGAATCACAGACTCTTTCACCCATTAAATTAGCAGGGGTTAAAAAAGAGAAAGAACACTGAAGGTTGGAGAGTGAGGCGGAGAAGGCCTGCTTAGAAGCCCAGAACTGCCCAGGGAAGGACAGATCTATAATGTCCACCCAGAGGGGGGCAGGCTGGCTGCAGGTCTCAAAATCTTTAAAATGAATGCTCGCTCTTTAGCTGAACAAATCCACTTTAAAGAATGAGCGTGATTATTTATGGACAAGGATATTCATTAGTGTTATTTATAATAATGAAAGAATTGGAAAGACGTTCACTGCCCAAAATTTCCAATAGGGAAGGACCGCTTGAGTAAATTACCATCAAACTACAATACAACCATTAAAAGTCGTCTCCTAAAAGACTGTCTAGCGATGTGAGAAAATATATGTGTAACATACACATGGAAGGCTGAGAAAAAAAATCATCCAATATGTTCTGGGTGATTCTGATTTTGTGCAACAAGACAAAAGGGAAAACAAAACAAAACAATTCTAGACTAGAAGGAAATACACTAAAAACATTCACAGTGATTAGTCACAGGTGGTGGGATTAAAGATGACTTTCAAAAGACCTAGGGATGTGGCTCAGTAAGTAGAGAGCTTGCAGAACATGCACAAGGTCCCGAGTTCCATCCCCAGTACCATGTAAACCAGTCATGGTGGTGCCTAGAATCTCAGAATCTGGGGGGTGGAGACAAAGGATCAGAAGTTCAAGGTTATCATCTTCAGCTACTTAGATTATTCAAGGCCAGCCTGGCCCACAGTTGTTTAAAAAGGCCATCTTCTGTTTATCCATGTTTTCTGAATTTTATACAGCATGTATTGTGTACATAGTAGGAAACAAATAATTATGTACTTTGCAGAAGAAATGAGAGTGTCTTGGGGGGCGGAAGGGCTTAATAGTCTGGATAGGATCTGAGAACCCAGCTCATGGTTTGGGAAAAAGCCCCTGTCCCCGCCTCCCTCCCAGGGACACTCTCAAGAGAGACATTTGTAAACAAAATGAATGAACTCAGCTCTTTTTATTTTTAATTACAACTTGCCTGGTCATCACCATAATCACTTGCCTCTGGTACTTGTTTACTTAGCCACTAGGCATCTATGTAGAGCACATACTATGGCAGCAGTACCATGAGAGGTGCAATGAACCCCCCAAACTAGACCCTACCCAAGGAAAACCTTAAGGTGAGGAACAATCCAGGCAAAGGGGGAACATGTACATGAGCTTCCTTTTTATTATTTTATTTATTTTTGGTATTTTTTTTAATTTTATTTATTTTTGTATGTGTATGAATGTATTGTCTGCATGTAGGTTTGTGCACCCGTGTCGTGCAATGCCGCGGAGGTCAGAAGAGGGTCTCAGATTCCCCTGGAACTGGAGTTCTCCTGGAATTGGAGTTACAGATGGTTCTCGGCTGCCATGTGGGTGCTGGGGATCGAACCCGGGTCCTCTGTAAGAGCAGTCTGTGCTCTTAACCGCTAGGCCATCTCTCCAGCCCTAATTTTGGTATTTTTGAGACAGGGTCTGCCTTTTTTAGTCCCAGCTGGCCTGGAGCTCACTCTGTAGGCCAGGCTGGCCTTGAACTCACAGAGATCCGCCTGCCTCTGCCTCCTGAGTGCTGAGATTAAAGGCGTGTGCCACAATGCCTGGCTAGCCTTTTTATTAATTTAAACAGAGCAAGCCCTGGCCCTTTCTTCTCTTAATGCATCTCACAGTCAGGTCTCACTTATTTATTGACTGAAGGAAAAAAAAATCCCTGTCATTTGTAATGCCCAGAATCCAAGACTGTCACAGACCACCAGCAGACGCAACACTGATGCAAAAGCAGAGAATCTTTTATTCAGCAACCTCCATCTCGAGCCATCCCCATACCTGGCGCAGCAGGACTGGGAAGAGCCCCACTATATGTATGTGTTAACAGTCTGTCCTTTCCCCATAGTTAACGCTTGTGCCAGGGCAATCAATTTGGCCCTCTGATCCAAAATCCCAGGGGGCAAGGCTTGCAACCAGATTACCTGGGTATCCGAGGTCACTGCAGCTCCTGCTTTCCTTATGCTGTTCTGCACAAAACTGCTCCCCTCCGTTTACTGCATCTGGTCTGCCTTGGTGAAGGGCTCATCTTGCAGGTCAGGCTTTATGCTGTGCACCTGGGCCAGGATGTCTTTGCATTCCATGTCCGGGTTGGGTAGAGTTTTGCTGGATTCAAAGAGGTTGGTGACTGAAACTTTACTCACCCAGGGTTCATCAGCAAGGACTGGAAGCAGGTCACCCACGCATTGCTGAGCCATCTGTCAGGTGCCCGTTTGAGGACCCCTTCAATGGCATGCGGAGTAGTCACCACCAAATTTTGCCCCAGAGTCAACTTATCAGCATCTTTCACTAGCAGTCCGGTAGCTGCAATTATTCTTAGGTATGGGAGCCAGCCCGATGGCATTGAGTCCAGTCTCTTGGACAGGTACGCTACTGGCCTCGTCCGTGGTCCCAAGGTTTGCACTGGGACTCCCTTTGCTACCCCCTTATGCTCATACACAAATAGGTGGAAGGACTTAGTAATGTCTGGTAACCCCAGGGCTGGAGCAGATTCCAATGTCTCCTTGATCTTTTCAAAAGACCCTTGGTGGTCCTTAGTCCATGAAAAGTTCTCAGTCTCTTTGGTGTTGTGTACAGGGGTCTTGCCAGCTCTGAGAATCCAGGGATCCACAGTCTGCAAAAACTCACAACTCCCAGAAATTCCCTCACCTGCTGAGGGGTCCTTGGTCTAGGGTTGTTGAGGACCGTCTCTTTTCTAGCTGTTGATAACCAGTATTGACCCTCCTTTAGAATGTACCCAAGGTACATTACCTCTGTCAGAGTTGGGCTTTCTTGGCGGAGGTGCCAGGCACCGTACCCTAGGTCTCTCATGGCCTGCAAGAGTTCCTCAGTAGCTCTGGTGCATTCTGATTCTGAGGCTGTGGCGATTAAGAGATCATCCACGTACTGGAGAATGGTAATACCTGGGTTGGCTGTTCGGAACTCACCCAGGTCCTCATGTAGGGCCTCGTCGAAGATGGTCAGAGAGTTCTTAAACCCTTGGGGTAACCGGGTCCAGGTCAACTGTCCACTTATTCCCCCTCTGGTTCCCACAATTCAAAGGTGAAGTATTCCTGGCTTTTGGGGGCCAGCGGGAGACTGAAGAAAGCATCTTTTAGATCCAGGACTGAGTAGCAAGTGTTCTGGCCATTGTAGACCTTCTCTGCTATTTCTACTAGGTCCCTCAGGGACTTCTCTCCTAACCTGTCTTGGCTTTGTAACTTTTTTTCTAATGCCTGGTGTGGATTGATTAATAAAAGCCAGAGCTACTGTTCCTGAGTTCTCCTCTTGTTTGGAGTCTATGTGAGTATACCGCAAAAGCCTCTGTAATATGTTGGAGGAAACTAGCTGGACTCTCATCAGTCATCTGTCTAATATCATACACTTTGGCCAAGTTGGTGGGCTGCCCATCAGAGACAGTCCAGTGGTAACTTTGGAGATGCCCCTTACCTTCTGCTGTATCCTAGTCCCATGTGGGTCTCCTAAGGGGAAAGCCTTCTTCTATGAGAGCGGGATTCTGAGTTGGAGTCCCATTATCTCCCAGGACATTCTTTTGGGCTTCCAAGACGATCCACTCTCACTCCTCAGTGGTGAAGAGGACCTGCAGAAGCTGTCGGCAGTCATCCCAAGTGGGCTCATGGGTAAACAGAATGGTATCTGACAGATCAATAAGGTCTCTAGGGTTTTCAGAGAACCTGGCATTCTGCGAACTCCAGTTGTACAAATCGGAGGTTGCAAAGGGTGAGGTTGGTTCCTGGCCTGATCAACAGGTCCTGCTTCCCGCAGAGGAAGGATGGTCAAATTGGCCACAGGGTGACCCTCCACCTCTGGCATCACAGCTTGGTGGCTATGGGTTCTTCCTTCGGGCCCATCTCGGCCCGGAGGTCCTGGAACAGGGCCACCCCATGCCTGTAAGGAGGGGGTGGGAAGAGAATTTCCTCTGGGGTGCTGTCCTGTAAAACAGGATAAAGGGGGGTTGAGGTAGATGGAGTCTTAGGGGGGAGAGTCCCAATCTTTAATGGCCAAAATCGAGGACTTGGGCTCCCCTGAGGTAGGAGGTTGAGGGAGAGGAGGAAGTGAAGGGGCTGAGGGAGAAGAAAGGGGGTGGGGTTGGTAGGATCAGAAGCAGAAGGCAGAAGAAAGGGCTTGATCCATGGGAAGGGTCTGGTGACCACGGTCTTCCAGACCATAATGTAAGTGATCTGATCTGGGCTCCCATGCCTCTTTGATAGATCTCATCCTCCACCTGTGTGATCAAAGGGAAGTGGAAAGAACCCTCGGCCAGCCAACCCACCCCAAATGAGGGCCACTCCACTCTAGAGAGGCTAGCCATCGTCCCCTTTCTAACATCAGCTGACATATTCTGTGCCCTCTTTCTTATATCCTTAAAACGGAGGAGAACCAGCTTAAGGGGGGTGGAGGCTGTCTGTCCCATAGCGTCCATCAAAGTCAGGATCACAAAGACACTCAGGCAGACTATCACACACATGAGGACAAAGCACATTGTCCTCATGCACACACACCATCTAGGTTTAGAGTCACACAGTATAAGAAACCCAAGCACTCGGGTCGGGGTAGCAGCACCAGCAAAAATGAAAGTAATCAGAAGAAGCAAGAAGGTGTCAGAAGTCTTCACTTCTGCCCCTCTGAAAGAGGACCTGACGGGTGGGACTCTCTCCTGCCAATGGCCTGGGGACGTCTCCACTCTAGGTTCAAATTAACTGCCGAAACAGACACCCAGGCTGAAGTTACGAGCAAAAGAGTGACAGGAGAAAGAGGAGCAAGAGACAGACAGGGCAGCAAAGACACTGGGCGGCTCAGATTCTCCTGGTTAGGGGTCCTGGGGGCCTGGGGGATCCCGGACGAGCCCCCAAATGTAATGCCCAGAATCCAAGACCCTCACAGACCTCCAGGAGATGTGACACAGATGCAAAAGCAGAGAATCTTTTATTCAGCAAGCTTGAGCTCCGGCTGTCCCCATACCTGGCGCAGCAGGACTGGGAAGAGCATGGAGACTCACTATGAGCAGTATTTTATAGGGAGAAACCACAAGTGGGAGGGGGGTTTCCATGCCTTGGCATTACATGATTGGTGGGTTTATACAACTCAACAAATGGTCGCACAGGGATAGGCTGTGGGCTTGTAAAAACACCAAGGGCTGGGGGTAGGGGGTTAAGGTTCAGGGTGCAGCTTCCTGGAATTTGTTGTTTCAAAAACATGGTTTTTTGGCCCTCGCACAGATCCCCTGCAGTTTGTTTTTAACCTGGGGCGGGAGGGTGCCTGGGTCACAGCAAGATGTCTCAGACTCACAGTACTTCACATTAAGCCAGGAAGTGACTTTTGTTGCCTTGATGCCCCAACAGTTTGGGGAGTCAAACTGTTTACTTCAGTCTTGGGAAAGTTGTTCTCTGTGCCTCAGTGTATCTTTATCCTTATCTGTATAATGGATATGTTCATCACTGTAAGTACTGCCTACTATCGTTATGAAGGGCTATTGAGATGACCCAAGTTCTTAGCATGCTATTTGGCACATGATAACCACTCAATAATCATTGCAGGATCAGGTTTTGCTTCCCATCATTGCAGAGGATTAGATACAAAAAAAAATATTCTGGAGGAAGCTGAACTGTGATACCTTTTAAAGCTTTCCCAGTAATACCAACAAAGGCCAACTTAAATTTGTTTGTTTCATGATCAATTATTCAGGCACAGTGCTTGGCTCCTGAGCTTTGGTAATAAAGGCACAGTCTGCATTCAGTGGGGGAAGTGTGTGTATGGAGGAGGTCTCCCTAGAGACTTAGAAATGAGCATGGTCAGAAGCAGCTCTCATGGAGGCAGGGGACTGTCCAGCCTCCTCTGCTGGAACACAAGCCTCCAGAGATACCCCCTCCCCTACTGTGGACCCAGTCAGATGCCAGAGAGCAAACTCCTGGTGGGGTCACTTTGCCCACATGTGTGTAAATGAACCCATGTTGTACAGTGCTGCAGAGGTCAGAAGAGGCCATCAGATTCCCCTGGAACTGGAGTTAAGGTTGGTTCTTAGCCATCATGTAGGTGCTGGGAATCCAGTTTGGGTCCTCTGCAAGAGCAGTCAGTGCTGTTAACTGCTGAGCTATGTCTCTAGCATCCCCCCACCCCACCCCCACCCCCCAGCAACATTTTTCTTGAAACCTTTCTAGGCATTCTTCCCCTAGAGCAGAGACACTTAGAGGGCAGGGATTTAGTGCCAATCAGCAACCAACTTATTAGTGAGGGCCTACTATGTGTCAGGGTTGCCAACCAAAGTTGCTATCTGCAGGATGCTTCCATTCTAGCAGGGCGGCTGTAAAGAAATAGGAACCCAGCACCCACATGGCGACTGAGAACCGTCTGAGGCTCCAATTCCAGGAGAACTCCAGTTCCAGGGGAATCCGAGACCCTCTTCTGAACTCCGCGGCGTTGCACGACACGGGTGCACAGACTTGCATGCAGACAGTACATTCATGCACATACAGAAATAAATGAAATTAAAAAAAAAGAAAAGAAATAGGAATCAATGAAAAGGTGAAGTCATTTCAGACATGCAAACAGGATAAAGTATCAGAGGAAGCCCAGCAGCTACTGCAGGAGGGTGGTGGTCAGAGCAGAAATGTGGGCAGTGGGATCCCCAGGAAGCCTGCATCCTGCCCAAAGAGTGTCCCAGGTAAGGGAAGCAAAGTGGGGACAAGTTGGCATTTCCTAGGCTAGCCAGAGGCCAGCGCGACAAAGTGGAAGAAAGGTACAGGTAGGTGAGTTGGGAAAAGTCTCAAAAGGCTGCTGCAGGCGAAAGAGTTGGGATTTCCTTTTAAAGAAAGCTTCTGGAAATGCTTTGGAAAAAGCAAGAAAACAAGGAGAAAGCACACCAGAGCCCCTCTTAGGAGTCAGGGTGACTGAGGAAGAGGCCGCCAAAGAGTGGGCTGAAGGGATGCTTGACTGAGGCAAGAGGCTGCTCTCTGCATGTGTTGCTTTTTCCTAGCCCTTCTACTGTTTTGAGTTCTGGATGAGGACATATTGGGGATCGACAGGAGCTTTCCCAGTTTACCTCCAGCAACCTCCTGCCCTCTGCCCTCCAGCATGCCCTGGGCTTCAGGCCCCCCACAGGCAAGACTCCTATTGAGGAAGTAGGAGGACTCATGAGAAGACTGCAAAGCACCAAGAAAAAGTGGAGGGGGGGCTGGAGAGATGGCCTGGAGGTTAAGAGTGCCGACCGCTCTTGCAGAGGACCTGGGTTCAATCCCCAGCATCCACATGGCAGCTGAGAACTGTCTTTGACTCCAGTTCCAGGGGAATCCGACACCCTCCTCTGACCTCTGAGGCTTTGCATGACACGAGTGCACAAACCTACATGCAGACAGTACACTCATACACATAAAAAAGAAAAGAAAAGAAAAAGTGGAGGGAAGAGTAAACTGTGTAATGAAAGCTCAGTGGGTGAGAGGTGACTCTCGGTGAGGTCTGTTGGAAGGGGAAAAGAATGTGTAGGGTGGGGTGCTTATAGAGTGACAGGAGATCCAGGCCAAGGGAGGTGGGCCGGATGGGTATATGGAGAGACTGGCAAACTCCTCCACCATCTTTACCTATCTGGGGCTCTGTCTCCCACTTCAGGGTATTGGGCTCAGCAAACACAAAGTGAAGGAAGGAAGGAAGGAAGGAAGGAAGGAAGGAAGGAAGGAAGGAAGGAAGGAAGGAAGGAAGGAAGGGACTGCTCCTAGAGAGGGAAAAGACATAGAAGAAGGAATGGAGAGAGGACTTACAGGGAGCACTGCATGTCCCCAGGAGCAATGACAATTACTGGCACTTATTGATCAACATCCTGGCCCAAGCTATTTTCCTACATTAACTTACTGTAGCTTCTCAAGGCTCCCAGGCAATAGGTACTATTATTAACCCCATTTTACTGTTGAGCTAACTGAGGCACAGAGATGTCAAAGTTTACACAATTTGTGAGTGGCTGCGGGGGGGGGGGCTTGTCACCATTTCTTTGGGCTACCCCAGGTGTGGATGAAGCCCCACATCAAAAGTTAGAAGGCCTACTTTGACACCTTTTAGATGACTCTGGCTCAGTTTCTCCTGGTGTGGGAGGGCAGGATTGGGCTCGAGATCTCTGGGACTGTGTGTTCTGTTGAGTCACCAGGTACAAGCATCTTAGAGATGTGGGATGAGCACATCCCTGGGAACTGAGGGGCCCTTTCATGGGGTTAACAAAGGAGAGTGAGGCCGGTGGTCCATGGTGGCTTCCAATGATAGGTGTGGGAATCTTGTCAGTTCTTGAGATTAAGAAGTGAAACTGCAAAATGAACCTGAGAGGTTTCTGAATTCCCAACTCTGGCTTTCTTGAACAGACAAATCCTGACCCATTCTGGGGAGTAGTTGCTGGGAATCTTGAGCTAGTTTATGTTAGAGCAAGTGTGACACCTGGCATCATGCAGTGTGGCACTTGAGGTAAAACATCTCATCACCCTTCACTGAAGGTCTTATTAGGGATTAGGGTACCTCTCCACTACCTCAGGATCAGAGCAGCACAAAGTTCATGGACTCTGGCCATTTGCCTCTGGACCAATGAACTTTCAGCTTGAGGCAGGGCATGGAACATATCCCAACAGAAGTCTGCCCTGTTGATTATTCTGCAAGACATAGGGTCACCAGGCTAGGCAGAAGCCGTGTAGAGAAGGCCCCAATCTCCCAGCCCGCAGCAAAGCTTACCAGCCTGTGGCATTTCCTCTTACTGTAATGCATCGTTTGGGAGCACATTGAAAAGCCTGGGTCATACTTTGAATTTTTATTCATTTGTTCAATTAATCATTTACTATAGTACCATTGTGGTTAAGTTTTCATGCATCTTGGCACCTGGGGTTCTCTCACACAATCCCCCCCCCCTTTTTTTTTTACTTTTGTATCTTAACTCATTTTCATCTTGAGTTTGTGCTGAAGGAAAATTAGATACCATAACTAGTGCCATGCTGGAATGGGGTGGCCCCAGAACTCATGTTGGCAGCTAACCTAGGCTCTGCTACAGCAAACCAACTAGGAAGTGAGGAGGGTGTCCTTCCACAGAGATCAAAGAGGCCAGTGCCTACCCCTGGGCCAGGGGATTAGCTCTCACAAGAAACTGTTTTCTTCTGTCTGCAATGCTATCGTTTTAGTGTACATAATTTGTCCCCCTCAATTCGCTGAATAAGGTCATTCTGCATGGCCTATCTTTGCTCACTTAAGGATTTATTTCTTGCACAAGGGGTAAGTAAAAAAAAATCTTAAGAAAAATGCAAAAGAAGATATCGAACAGTAGGAACATTACTTTAGATAATTCTAAGACTCTAACTTGCAAAAAAAAAAAAAAAAAGAAGAGTCAGTTCTCACTGGAAAGGAATCGCAGGGCTCAGAACAGGTGGAAAGTAAAGCATCCTGGTCCCTTTCTTCTGTCCCAGTCTCAACTCCATTCAGCGGGTGTAGAAACCGTCCGGAACCGCAAGCTGCTCCACAGGCTGGTCTCATCGCGGAGCCCAGCCTGAGCGGTGGGTGAGAAGAATCGAATCGGGAGGGGAAGGTCTGGGGTGCAAGGGTGGAGCGGAGCCCGGCCCCGCGATCCGGCCCGGGTTTTGCATGCCACCCACTCGCCAGTTCGGCCTCGGAGAATTCCATAATCACAGCCGGCGAGAGCGGAGACTGGGAGAGAAAAATCCGGGATCTGGCAACTTTGGCGGCGCATGCGCGCCCGCGGCGCTCCATCCCAAACACACACACATTTTTCCCCCGGACTTGGAAAGTCACCCAAAGCCGCCCCAAGTGCAGGTAAGAGACTCGGCGCTCCCTCCGCCGCGGCCCCCCAAGCCCTTCCGCTCTGTGGGGCTTCCGGGGTGCCTCCCCGCTCGCCCCCTGCCTGGGTACACCCCACTACCCCGGGAGCTGCCGCTTGCAGCAAGGAGCGGGCGAGCGGGCGAACCACCCAGCCAGCCAGCTTGCGAGCGGCAGCTGCCACCCAACTCCGGCCGTGCGGGAGGTAGGGGGCACCGAGGACTGGCACCCCGGCGCGGGGTGGCGCGGCGCCCGCAGTGGCCAGGGGAATACCCGGCGCGCGGCTCCCGGAGAGGGAGGGCTGCTGCTCCTGGGGGTCACTTACTCTAACTGAGGGGGTGGCTGGGTAGGGGAGAAGAGGGGGAGGTGCCAGGCAGGAGTGCAGGACTTTGCAACTAGGGTGGGGGCGCCTCCCGCGCCGTGGGCTGGGGGGGCAGGTGTTTGCCCATACTGGCGATCATTCCTTCTCCCACGCCCCCCCCTCAGCTGCAGGGGGGTCGTGCGCTCTCTGGAGAAGAGGAGGCAGGGGTGAGGGGCGCCTGGGGTGACTTTGCAAGACTTTGCCCAGGGGAAGGGGTGGGTGGGTATCTCCTCCAGCTGGTTCTTGTCCCCCGACACCGGGGTGTGAGTGCTGCGGTAGAGGTACGCAGTGTTCGCGTAGGCGCAGGGTGCCAAGGGGTGCCCCAGGAGGGAAATCGAAGGCAAGAGGTTTCTTGGCGGGGGGAGCGGCTCCCCCTTTTCTATCTGTGCCTGGGAAGTTTATCTCAAGTGCGCTGCTCCAAGCGCGGCAAGTGGCGCTCCTCAGTCTCTCCCCCACCCCCAGCTACCCCCAGCTCCCGGTGGCAACCTTGGGCACCGAGCGCCAGAGCACCAGTTCAGACCGCTCTGCTGTCAGCTGGAGCCCGCCTGGGTCTGGGGAAAAGTTCCGGGGAGTTGTGGTTGCTGTTGTGTGCGCCGGGAGAGAAGTTGCGCCCGGAGGACGTGGGACGTTGGGCTGGCAGGCCGGGGTGCGGGTGGAGCGGTGCGCTCCCGGGGGGCTCTCCAAGGGGTAGGAGAGGATCAGGTGGGGTCTGTGCCAAGCTGGGCTGAAGGTGACCTGGGGGCTTGGCAGTTGGGGAAGGGGGTCCTTGAATCCAAGCGCACAGAGCTGAAATAGGCTCGGGAAAAGGGCAGAGAGACAGGAGGCTTATGGGGACGCAGGGGACACTAGAGGGGAGATGGCTGGGCCACCGGACACTTGGGTCTTGCTTCACGGTAAAGGAGCGCCAAGTGGAAACTGACCGAATGTCTGGGAGAGGGGCTCCGAGGGGTGCGCGGAGATCGGGGGACCCCGTCAGACCGACAGTCACGGAGCTCCGGGGACAGGGGGCCGAGTCGTGCGCCCGGGGTGAGCCGGGCGGGCGGAGCGGCGGCCGGTTTATTTTTACTCGGTGGCATTTGCAGAATGTGCAGCTGATGACCGGCGGCCGCCAGGAAGTTTTGCTTTCTGTTCTTTCTCTCTCTTTCCGAAGCCAGCGAGGCCGGGAGCGGGAGGGCCAGGGAACCCGGCCTGGGAGGGGAGGGGATGGCTGCTGGGGTGGCGAGGTGCGGGCAGGGGCGCGCAGGGGCTGTGGGCGGGGGGTGACCGGGCGGGCGGGCGCTGGGCGGCCGAGCAGCGCTGGAGCGAATGTCAGTCCCCAGCGTTGGAAGCTCCTCCGCAGAGGGAACAGGTGTATGCGCCGTCAATCACAGCGGGAGGGACACTTTGGGGGCGTAGATTAAGATCATAATAATAGATTTTTCTCTAGGGGGTGGGCGCAGAGTCTTCTTCCAAGTCTTCCCTGACCAGGGTCTGGAGTTGGGGGAGGAGAAAAGTGCGCGGGGAGGCCCGGGACCGCTTCTCCCTGCACACAAGTTTCTCCAGACCCAGACTCGGCTTGCCTTTGAAGTGGGCCTGGGCGCGGCAAGGACCACGATCCAGCCGCGCTGGGAAGGGTGAGGGTGCGGGTCTGGGTGGAAGATTTGTCCATCAGGGAAGCATCCATAACACACCCCTCCTCCCAGCCTGGAGCTCCCCCAAGCCGGGCTGGATCTTGGGGAAACTGGGGGTGTGCGTCGCTGCTCTAGAGGAGTCTGGGGTGGGGGTGCGGCCCTCGGGGTATGCGGTTGTCCGGCCAACACCTTGTACATTCGCAGAGGTTGCGGGCGGGGTTAGGGGGTAAGATGGGGGTGGTAGACCAGAGTAGTCGCTAGACAAAGTTGTTAAATTTAGGACGTCTTCATAGCTGGCACAGGCGCGCGGTGAGAGCGCACGAGAGGAACTGGAAAACAGATCGCCCGGGTGATATTGGTGCCCACCTCGCGGGAGCGCGCGCGCGCGCACACACACACACACACACACACACACACACACACACACACACACACACACAAGCACACTGCTGTCCTAAAGGGAGCTGTCCCGGCTGAGCAGGAGCAGCTGCGCCGGGCGTGGGGAGGGGGGTAGCTAGTCCCCCGGGGCTGCGCCCGGGCTGCGCTCCACATGCCCGGAGGGGGCGCTGGGCCGATCCCACCGCTGAGCGCCCAGCTTGCTTGCGCCTCAGTGGCGGCCAGGCGGTGCGTCCCGGGCTGTCTGGCAACCTCAGCTACTTCCCCTAACCCTAAGCGGCTTTCCCACTTCCCCAACTTCGGCTTTGGGAGGTTTGCCCTTCCCAGGAGCTTTCGGCTCCTTTCCTGGACTGACTCGGGAACTTCTTCCATCTCCACGACGGCCCGGATCCCAGAGAATTGGAAAGACACCCCCCACCCCATCTTGTTAGCCACCTTAGAGGCGGTTAACGGAGGTTTATGGGGAATATTGTTGAACTTCAGTAATCAGGTTTCCAGCGATCTTATGCCTCCTGTTTAATTTATTAGACTAGTTATTTATTCTGTTGATGATAATCTGTTGCTGGTTTCTATGGAGATGTTAAACTGATCTCTTTCAGAAATCAAACTCCATATGCACTAAAACGTTTAAAGGGGCAGTGCCTCCCTCATTTCCCCCCTTCCCTTTTTGTTTTGTTTTGTTTTTTAGACTTTGCACCTTGCTGAGACTTCGCGTCTTGCTCTGAGTCTCGGGCGCGTTTTATTTCCTTCTTACGAAGGAGATGGAGCCCGGGAGACTCAGCTTTGTGGCAAGTACAGCTTATTATGGCTAACAGAAAGCGAAGGCTTTGATCCCTAAGTTGCGTCACCATTTAAAACAGATCATCTCACTACCACCCCCTCCTCCCCATCATAGACGAGCAAAATTCTTTCAAGATCAAAGGGTCCAATCTGAAAAAAAAATCCCAACAACTATTGTTTAAAAAAATAGGAAAGTCACTTCTCCATTTATACCTGTTCTCCTGTGTCTAAAAGATTTTTTTCTGAATAAGAAAAACAAAATTCAGCTCATTTTTCAGACTTATTAATAGTTTATTTTGCCCCCCCCCATTTAAAAAGAAGTTCAAAGTTAGATTTCTCTGCCAGTGGGGGTTGAGGTATATTTCCCTTTCTTTTAGATCCTGACCATCTGTTTTGGGGAATTTAGCCTCTGGGAAGAAGGGAAAAGGTTTTTACTCAAAGTTAAAAGAGTCCTTTCTTTTTCTTTTTGGAAACTAGTCACCCAGATATTTTAAAAGTCCTATTCTTCCTGATTTTTAAAAAGAATATTGAAAAACTCTGGTGTGTCAAGGTATATCAACTTTTCTTCTTTTTTCCCCAGTTCAGATATTTTTTTCTGTAGACTTGTGACTTTGGTGGTCATGGTTGGAAGGATGTAGTGAATTAAGAGAGAAGAACAGGAAAAAATACCATCTTGATTTGTGACAGTCTGAAAAATTGCAAACCTACTCTGGCTCCGATATTTATCACGCTGACAGATATGATACAGAGCGATTGCATTTCCTAATGATCCTCCGGGACTAAGTTGTAGGTAAAACCATTTAATGCATTTTTAATATTAAAGTAAGGCCCAGGTTCCATTTTCTTGGAGGTCCTTCTACAGAGCTGGTGCCTTTTGAGTAAGCTGTTTAGCTTCTTTAACTGGAGCCCCCCCCCCATTTCCATTTACTTTGGGGAGGGGTGAGCCACATACAGGGCATTTGGCTTTCATAAATAAATTTATATTTGGCCAGAAGATCTAATACTAAATAAGAGAGCACTTTAAAAAAAAACCCAACAACAACAAACAAAAAACCCAAGTCAAGACTCCACCCCTGTTATAGGAAATAAAACAGGCAATACTTGATCACCCCCAACCCCTGCCAACTTGTTTTTTCTTTTCTATGATTTTATTTTAGAGAAGAGTGAAGGGATGTTGTCTCTAGCTCAGAGGTGAGCAGATCCTATGATTTCCCTCTTTGCTATATTTTACATTTTTGTTTGATTTGGATTGCAAACTGAGCTGAGGTTTAGGAGTGTAAAAAGAGCACTGTGGCTTTAAACTCAGGAGTTTGCATATTCTCCTTGTATCTTTCCCCTTTGCTAATTATTGTGTTGTTTTCAGAGCAAATATGTCATATCCATGGCGACCGGGCAGGTTTATTGTCTTTCTGAAGCAATAGCTCACATAAGTAATTAATGACTTTCTTTTTTCTCCTCTGGCTTAGGTTAAACAGATCATTCAAGGAAAGTCATCTCTCTCTCTCTCTCTCTCTCTCTCTCTCTCTCCTCTCCTTCTCTCTCTCTCTCTCTCTCTCTCTCTCTCTCTCTCTCTCTCTCTCTCTTCTCTCTCCTCTCCCTCCTCTCTCCCTCTCCTCTCCTCTCCTCTTTCTCCCCCCCCCCAGTAGTTAGTGACCATTAGGGAATATGAGTTAGAACAAGAAAATACTTTAACCAAGAAGTCAACAGCTTATTTTTCCTCATTTCTTTTTAAAAGCTGAAATGTCAGCTTTCAGGCCTAAGTGCTGTCACCTCACAGCCCTGAGCAGCACCGTCTTGCGTAGGCTGGCAAGGTTGTGCAGCTGGGAGGCCTGGGCAGTGTTAGTGTTGGCATTGGGGCCAGAAGGTGGGGGGGGGGCTGGAGGAATTTGCTTTTGGGGCTGGGGGAAGCACTCCAAAATGAGTATTTCTCCTATATTTAGCAGAATTTAATTAAATTGTTTACAGGAAAGAATTAATGAGTTGGAGGCAATGTGTTCCCACCTCCCTTCTTTCTTCCAATCTAGTTAATTGGAAAGACAAAGTTTTTCTTTCCTAGTCACCTGCAGCTTTCTTCGGCCTTTGTCTGAAGTGCTTTTCTCCTGGAAAAGTAGCTTTTGGAATCTTTTCTGCTTAATAGTTCCAACATGATGATAGGGTTTTGCTTTTTATTTTATTTTATTTCATTTCATTTCATTTTTTCCTGTAGACATCCAACTTGAAACTGATTTCTCCTTCTCAGAAGCCAACAGCTACCACCCACTAGAACTTAGATGTTTTAACTTTTTTGTTGCCAAATTTTATGGAGTACATAGTTCCCTGCAGTACTTGGCTACAATTTTTGGAGGAGGCAGAAGTTTTTCTTTTTCTCTTTCTTATTGTTACCTTTCTTATTCTGCCCTTTTCTAAATGGACCTTGCTAGCGAGCAGCCTGATGATGTCAGCTTTTAACTTTAGAAATGTGCTGGGTTTCCTACACGTCAGTCACTCTTTCACCCTCCCCAGTAACATTAAACACATTTACACTGCCCCCCCCAGCCCCTTAAAATATGTCATGGAGAGCCAAGGTTCTGTGCGTGCCCTCCAAAAAGGGGGATGAGATAGAAGCGAGTGTGTTGTCTTCAGACACAATTAAAAAGAATATTTGCCTCCTTCAGAACTAAGTGCAGAAAGGCTGGCAGTTGACGGGAAGAGTCTTTTGGCTTTTGGCATTGAGAATAAAAATATAAAGAAGAGAGATTTATTTGGTATCTGGTTTCTGAAGAGGAGAAAGAAGGCCAGGGAAGCCTGATGCTGAGACTCCAGCGGAGTTGTAATTGAGCCCGTAACCTCTTGATGTCTATATCAGAAAAACAGACATGAGCAGAGGGAGCGGGTTGAGGCAAACAAGCTCGCTGGAGGAACTGGGGGGAGAGGCACAGGGAGAGGCAGATAGATTTAATTTATAGACATTTTAAAAAACGTAATTTCATTAGGATCTGTTCTTCCCTTTCTCTGAAGGGCAGCCTAGCAGACCGATAAGGCCCGTCCCTCTGCCCAGGGTGCGTGTGTGGCTTGCTGGGCGCAAGGCTCCGCATCCTTGCCAGCTCTGAGCTCCGCTTGGTTTCCTCTCTGCCCACTGGCTGCTGCCGTCCTTCTTCCTCACATTAAAACGCCCCAGTAGCTAAAAGTCAGATGTGGCTCTGGCTGCCCTGGGCTCTCCCTCTGGTGCCACACTCTTCCTCCAGCGGGTCTGTCTACTGTCTGGGTGGTGGCATCTGTGTGCCTTCCATCTGTCACCCGGCTGCCTGTGGTTCTAGTGGCAAGAGTCCACTGGGGGAGGGGGTAGCCCCATCTCATTCCCCCTCAAGTTCACCAACTTAAGTTGCTGTGGTTTTGAGGCCACAGCTTGGGGTGGGGGGGGGTTGCTAAAGCCTGTCGTAAATTCTGCAAAAATTAATCAACCGTTTAAGAGCTGCACGTTAACAAGGCTTTGCGGCAAGCTTGGCTCTGGTCTTGCCCCCCCCCCCCATCAAAGTCCAGCAGAGTAAGGGGTGGCTTAACCTGTGAGAGGGGAAAGGGAGTTGTTTTCTAAAAAATCACAATAATTAAAGGCAACTAGAGAGAGGGCAGAGAAAGATGGATTATAGAATATAAATCCTCAAGTGCCCTTGGTGCACATTGGAACCCCCCCCCCTTGGTCTGCGTTTGTCCTATATGTCTTTGGTGGAAAAGACACGTAGGGAAAGAGAGCAAAGGGATGGGTAGGGGGAGAGACAGAGAGAGAGAGGAAGAGAGAGAGGAGGAGAGAGAGGTGCACAGCTCCTTCAGAACTCATTATCATTCTTAATAAGTCTTAAGGAATAAAGAAGAGCATTGAGTGTAAATGCTGGGTAATCCTAACACTTCTCAAGGTGAGAGGAGTCTTGAGGACACAGAGGAAAGAGACAGCAGGGGAGGGGGTCGGAGTGGAGGCCCAGGCTTCAGGAGGTTCCTCAAAAGGCCTGGAGGCTGGGGTGGGGGCATTCCATGGTGTCCTAGATGGGAGGGGTGGTCTCAGTGGACACATAGGGGACCTCCAAATAGGTTAATTTGCTGGGGGCAAGAGCTGGGGCAATGAGAACAGTTATGTCTTACATGGGAGGTTGTAGGCAGGGACCACAGGGCCTTTGCTTCCTCCTGGGCTGTGTCTCTAGCACTCTGGTCCTCAGGCCCCTGGAGAAGGCTGAGGTCAGGGTTAGGAGGGGCTTGTCCCATTATAACCCTCCTTTTCCAATCTCCTAGGGTTCCTCCACAGACCTGCTCTGGAAAGCTGGATGGTCAGAACAGCTACCAGAGCTTGGCTCTGGACACTAGGTGGCTTAGAGGATCTAAGAGGATCTCCAAGCAGCAAATGGCTGCTGCTGGCTTTCCCTCTCTTCTCTCAGCTGGTGGGCTTCTCTGTGCGCTCTACCTGCTTGATACCAGACAGCCCCGGCGGATAGGCAGGAGCGTGGTGAGCACCAGCCCAGGGGCATACACCAGCTCTTGGACGGACCCTCCTATGACTAGCTCCCAGGCACTGACTACAATGATGGACCAGGGGTCGCTTCCAGTAGAAAACAGCCAGCCAGGGACACTCAAAGCAAGGAGGCTGGGAGTCTACCCTGTGCTCTTTACTCTCTCCTCAGCCACCAGACACAACTGAGCCTTTTGAGAATCCTCTTAATACAAAACCTCTCATAATTATAAGTATTGCTTATACTTTTGAGGGGTCTCACAGATGTTATAAACTAGCCTAAGGACCCTCTAGGGCCCTTTGCTCTGGTGGGCTGCTCTCCAGTTTGCAGGGGTGGGGGCAGCAGGGGAAGGAGGGTAGAAAGGTCTGTTCCCACCTGCTTGCCTCTGTTCTGGGAGAGAATGCTTCAAACTGTCATCCTGGGACCCTGTAGATGGAGCTGGGCCAACATGCAATTGCTGTGTTAGGAATCTAACTGCACCTACTCAGGTAGATGGGCCAGGCCAGCTCACAATATTCTCTACGATTCTTAGAATGTGAGAAAGGGTCTTAGCCACGGTCCTGTTCCCACCATGGATTGTGTCTCTGAGGAGAGAAGTGGGCCTAGGCAGCAAGCATAATTCAGGTTTGACTTACCATAGTTTGTTGGAAAAAAATATATTAAAAACCTTTGTATTTCCTTTGGAAAAGCAACTTCTGGGGAGCTTACAGAGTGTGCGTGGGAGTTTGAGGTGAAGGCTGGTGACTGAGCTGGCGTGAAGTCCACAGAGAGCCTGTCGGGTTAATGGCGGGTGGAGTCTGCCTTTCTCTTGTTTAAGAGCAGTAATGGCCAAATTGCATGCCCTGTGTGTGCCTTGCTGATGAGATTTACCGAAAGGAAGCTGTATTGCCTCTCCTTGCCTCTCCGATGCTGGGTGGATGAGTTTGTGTGTGTGTGTGTGTGTGTGTGTGTGTGTGTGTGTGTGTGTGTGTGTGTGAAGAAAGGGTGGGAGAATGCGCTCTGCCAGGCCTGGCACCCTTCCCTAGCACTAATTGCTGGCAGGGTACCCACAGGGGCTGTGCCAGCATCTCCAGCTCAGCCACCCCCTTGCCCCGGGGAGCTCAGCTGTGCAACTTGCTATGTGAGGGCCATTTCTGGGCCCACTAGTCCTGGGGTTCCTTGGGAATTTCAGGGAATCTGATTCCTGGGGAGACTATGGGTTACAGGCTTGCATCTCTGGCTGAGGAGAAGAGTGACAGGTGATGTGCAGTCGTACTGAAGACCTGTCTGCTTTCCTGCCGTTCTGAGCTCCAAGCCTCTGTGTCCATTTGGGGTCTCATGGGGTGTGACTTGGTGTTCAAGGTCTCAGGAGACTCGGTTCCAATCCTGGCACCATAGTAAATCACTGTGGCCTTGGGTAAATCGTTTGATCTCCTTGGGCCTCAGTTTCCTGTCTTGTCAAGTTGCCTCTGACCTTACTACCATCGTAGGGTTTGTCTTGACAGTCAGCTGGGCTCCTAGCTGTGAAAGTCCTTTGAAAGTAATTAAACATAATGAAGAATTTATCATGGTCATGTTGTCAAGTGTGAGGTGTCCCCAATGTCAGATGAGCCGGTTTTATGTAATCTGGTATGTGTTTCAAAGCGGACCCCTGTGAATTCCATTCCAGAAAGGGCTCAGACACAGACTATGATCCTGGGGTTGTATGCTCTTGGCAGGTTCATAGTTGGTTCTTTTATTGGGAGCTTGGGGTCAAGTTGGAGGGTCACTGTTCTGGGGTGGGCTTCGCTGTTTCAGGAAGCAAGCCAGGCCACTTCAAGGAGCTGAGTCCATTGTATAATTAGGCATTCTCTGTAATTTGATTTTATATTGGTGACTTAACTAGCCTGGGTCTCAGTCTTTCTCATCTGTAAAAAGGGGAAACTTGTTCTCTGTGGATCTAGAGCCACAGTTCGATTTGTTGTGGTATGATGCAGTGTTGGTTGAAGATTCTGAATCTCCGTTCACTTCTCTGGCTGTCTTCCCTAAGCAATGGTCAGGATAAAAAGAGGACAAGTAAGCCCATATATGAAGTCAGTCCCAAGCTGGGACCAGGGCTATTGGTTTCTATTTCCTGTTGTGGCTGGAATGGATGTTCCTGGTACTCAGTGGGGTGAGAGTTGCTTGGGACAGGTTTGGGATGGAGCGATAGGAACAGACCCAGCAACTGGCCTATGGACTCTGCCTGTGGAAAGAACCTGTAGGTCTAGAACATGGAACTTGGAGCCAGGCCAGGTTGAACATGAATCATGTTTCTCCTACTTGGGCAGATTAATTCTCTAATCCCTTGTTTTTACATCTGTAAAATGGGGGCAAGCATTCTTGCTCTGTGGAGTTGCTGTGAGGGGACAGGACAGTACTTCTAGCTAATAATCCATCTATAGCCCTATGTCACAGTGTGTGCTTAGCTAGGTGAGCTGTACACAACAGGGCTGTGGATGAATCTGAGACCCAGCCAGGGTCAAGCTCTAGTTAGGTATCTAGGGTGACTGAGCTCGCTTTGGAGCCTCCACACTTAGCCAAAGAACGAATCAGGCAGACAATGACGGTGTCCCCTCAGCCCCTATGTGGATGATGGCAGTTTTCCTATCTGCCCTGAGTATCCAGCCCTGGGTGGAGGAAACAGGAAAGAAGAAAAGGCAGAGAAGCTTGGAGGCAGTGACCCAAGGAGATAGGGCGGGGGGCACTGGAGGGGCGAGGGGCACTTATGGAAGATGAGGTGTATGAAACTCCATCGGCCTCTCCCATTTCACTGTGCTATGCCAAAACACCCCGGTTCTTGTTTCACTATCTGAGATCTGGGAGCAGGTTAATTTCCATGACGAACTCCAGGCCATGGGCTTGGAGGATTTATCTAATTAAACTGATGCTTTTTGCTAAGAAAGGAAGAGAGGGAAGGGGAGGAGGGAGGGAGGGAGGGAAGGAAGGAGGGAGGGAAGAAATAGTATGGAAGGAAGGAATGAGGGAAGGAAGGAGAGAGGAGGAAGAAAAGGAAGGAAAGAATAAAGAAAAGAGGAAAAGAGGAAGGAAAGGAGGAAAGGAGGGACAGGACGTGGAGGGAGGAGGGAGGGAAGGAAGGAAGGAAGGAAGAAAGGAAGGAAGGAAGGAAGAAAGGAAGGAAGGAAGGAAAGAAGGAAGGAAGGAAGGGGGAAAGAAAGGAAGGAAGAGGGAAAGGAAGGAAGGAGGGAAGGAAGGAAAGAAGGAAGGAAGGAAGGAAGGAAAGAAGGAAGGAAGGAAGGGGGAAGAAAGGAAGGAAGGAAGGAGGGAAGGAAGGAAGGGCCAACATGCTGGTGTGGGGTAGAAGGCTGGCTGGTGAGCCGTACCCTGTGTTCCTTGTCTTACTTTGTCTTTATTTCCAAAATAGCTTTGGGGGTTGGAGAGAACAGCTGGAGGGCTGAGGCTTTGGGGTTTGGGGTTTGGGGTCTGTACTGACCAGTTCAGTAGCCACTAGCTCAAATGGTAATTTCAATTAGATTGAAAATCCAACTCAGATACTCCCTAGTCACATCGGCCGGGGATGCTGGGTTGGACAACAGATACACCGAGGAACATTTACAGCATCACAGAAAGTTCTGTTAGACAATATCTCTCAGAGCTAAGGCTAGGTGCAAGAGCCACCCCCCCCCCGGGTGGGGGCAGTGGTAGAGATGGAGGGAGGGGCTGGTCAGCGGGAATATTCCTAGATGTCTGAGAGGGCTCCTTTGACCTGGAGTCCTGGCCTCTATGGGTGGAAACACCTTTTCTTGTAATTCCAAGTGCAAGCTTTCTTTCCCCTAGGCTGGTCTGGAGTTAGGAGGATCGAAGCCTAAATCCTTTACCTGCTAGGATTTTCATGGCCTCGGGAGGGTCCTAACTCTGTGACAATACACAGAGCCTGCCTTATTGGGCTCTTGTAACCATTAACTGAGGTCACACAGGAAGTGCTTTATAGAGTAAGGCACTTAAAAAAAATGGGAGGGGGCTGTCATGGCCTGGTAAGATGCTGCAGCTGGTAAAGATGCTTAGTGCCAACGCTGATGATCCGAATTCAATCCTCTGGTAGCTAACTCCTACAAATTGTCCTCTGACCTCCACACATGTTCTGTGGCATGTAGGTGCCCCTTCCACAAAATGAATAAATAAATGTAAAAAATAGAGGTCAAAAAATAGGGGTCACCCTGATAACTACAATAGTCATTATAGCTATTTATATCACCTTTGTAACAGTTATCAACAAGCTTTAGTGGGCTGCCAAGTTCGTAGGGATGCCCCCCAAATGTTGGCTTAACATAACTGTCCTTTTCTGGAGTTCATTTAAATGAGTGCCCTCACCAAACCTCTGCTTCCTGGGATCCTATTAGATTATTATTTCTTTCCATCCATCCTTCCTTTCTGTGTGTAGATGGAAGACTTAAAGCTTACCCATAGCCAGGCGTGGTGGTACACGCCTTTAATCCCAGCAGTAGGGATGCAGAGGCAGGCAGATCTCTGTGAGTTCAAAGCCAGCCTGGTCTACATAGTATGTTCCAGGCATCTGGGGCTACAGGGAGACCCTGTCTCAAAAAAACCAAAAAATAAAATAAAATAAAATAAAATGTCCTTGGGAAAAATAGATGATAGATAGATAGATAGATAGATAGATAGATAGATAGATAGATATCCATGGGATCAGGGACACAGGCTCTCAGTATAGGGTCCTTTGTGGTAGGGAATAAAGCCTTTGGTATTTCCAGCAGCTCCTGTGATCTGTAATAGCAGGGCAGCTCCTCCCAGCCCTCCTTTCCTCGTCTGGGAACTCAGCCC
>VZQC01011538.1:1630463-1821289 GCA_009823505.1 Rhizomys pruinosus
TGCAATTCAAATCTTAAAACTAACTACAGGAAAACATTTGTATGTTCCCACAGGTCAAAATGTCACCAAATCAATGGCTACAAAAGAAAAGATACAGGGCTGGAGAGATGGCCTAGCGGTTGGGAGCGCCGACCGCTCTTACAGAGGACCCGGGTTCGATTCCCAGCACCCACATGGCGGCTGAGAACCATCTGAAACTCCAATTCCAGGAGAACTCCAGTTCCAGGGGAATCCGACACCCTCTTCTGACCTCCGCGGCATTGCACGACACGGGTGCACAAGCCTACATGCAGACAGTACACTCATACACATACAAAAATAAATAACATAAAAAAATTTTTTTTAAATAAAAAACAAAATAAATAAATAAATAAAATTAAAAAAAAATTTTTAAAAAGAGGGTCTTGGACAGAATTTCAGTCTACTCCCCGGGGGCACATCTATCCCTTTGTGGCTGGGGATGCCTCTCAGGGGTCCCTTTCTGAAAAGACCAAATGGGGTGTCCTTGCTTTAGGAGCTGGGCTAGAGAATAGCAGGTATGTCTGTGGGCTCAAAGCCTTAACCCTCTGTTCATTAAGAGTGTGGCTTTGGACGTGTGGCTAACTCTTCCGGGCCTCAGTCTCTTCATTATTTTTACTTTATGTGTATGAGTGTGTTGCCAGCATGTATGTAAGTGCACTTATGTTCTGCAGTGCCTGAGGAGGTCAGGAGAGGTCATTGGATCCCCTGGAACTGGAATTAGGACAGTTGTTAGCCGCTGTGTGGGTGCTAAGAACCAGACCCGTGTTTTCTGCAAGAGCAGCCAGTGCTTTTAACCACTGAGCAATCTCTCCAGCCCCTCAGTTTTCTCATTTGTAAAGGGGACTAGTAATGGTTCCTATGGTGTGGTGTTGCTGTGAGGGTTAAATGAAACACCTGGTGAGGCACTTGGCACAAAGCCCGCCACATAGCCCCAGCTTGTAGCTATTGTTACTACCTTTATTGTTTTTACTGCAAGCTTTCTGTCTGTCATCAGGAACTCGGGAAGGTGGTGGGCATAGACCTGTTCCTGTGTTTTGGCTTCAGGACCCCTCCCACCAAGCCCAGGTTGGAGCCCCAGCCCTTATGACCATCAAAAGTCAGCTGAGCTATGCTTGCCAAGCAAGAACAGCAAACATAGTCATCAAGTCAGGAGTCCTTGAGGGAGCAGGGACAAAGCTTTCGAGGCCCAGAACTGTGCTTTTGGGTGCCTGGCCTGTCTGGCAAGGGAGTAATCTATTCCCAGATACCACCGCCATCTTGGTTCTCCTTTACCTCTTCTCTGGCCCTCCCCCAGCAGCAGGTGGCCTTTGCAGCCTGGCACCTGTTCCTGGAGGACGGCTGCCAGGAAGGCGCCAACCCAGGAATTGCCCGCCTGGTGTGTCCTCTGAGTCGTCGAGTGAGAGAGGTGTGTGTACTGCCTGGAGGGGCTGTCCTGAGCCTGTCCTGGTGGAGAGGGTCAGAATCAGAGGAGGGCCTCGTTTTCTCTCAGGCCAGAGCCCCCTCCTTACCCTCCAGGTGAGTCACAGGAGAGCTGTCTGCTGAGGACCTGAGAAGGAGAGGTCCTAGCGAGAGGATGTGACGGAAGTTATCTAGAGGGTGCAGGGGAAGGGGCAGCAAGCAAGATGAGTTGCTTTTCCATGTGATTAAAAGAGGAAGGAAACAGACATTTGCTGAGTACCGACTGTGTGTCAGATCCTGTGCTGTGACTTTTTGTGGGATTGAAGGGCACAGGGCAGGTAGTGGATCGATGGCCACTGTACCTGACAGGAAATGAGGCTCCGAGAGGGTCACAGAGCTCGACTGAGGAGGCCCAGTTAGTTGTGGTGGTTCTTGTTTGTTTTTTTTGGTGGAGGGGTAAGGTCTTAAGGCTGGCCTTGATTTCTCAATAGCTCAGTCCTCCTGCCTCAGCCTCCTGGGTGCTGGGATTATATAAGTGTGTGCCACCGTGCCTGACCAAGATTCTGAATGCAGGTTGGTCTGACTCTGAAATGCATGCTTTCCCCCAAGCACTGGGAAATACATATTTTATACAAAATTTGAAGATATATAAAAGGGAGAAAAATTAATTATTATGATACAATCTTATTTAGTATCCTAGGATTTTTTTTCCCTTTGGTTACTGTTTATATTTTATAGAATATATATTTTACATAATTGTGATCATAAGAGAACATGGTTTGGGGTCTCCTGTGCTGAGGCCAGAGGGCAGTGAGTGACGCCTAGTAAAATGGGAACCTGGGTTTGACCCCCTGCCATCTTATTAGTCACAAGGTTCTTGAAGTCCTGTTAGAGAAGCTAGCTAGGCAAATGGGCGTCGAACAGACCCCCGTGCACTCTCCTGGGTTAGTTTTGCTCACTTAAGTGGTAGAATTTTCCTTTTAACTCACTTCCTTCTTGCTTTTGACAAATGGGCATATTTGTACCATTTTCCCGAATGACCTCCTCTCCTTGGGGTAATGAGAAAATGAAAGTCTTAGCTAAGTGGTTTGAGATATTCAGATATAAAAATGGAGAGCTGAGTGTTGTCACCGGCCTTTTGCTGCCAGGGCGCTTCATAAAGAGGAAGTACAGTCTGTGGGGGTGAAGGTCAGCACGGGGATGAGGGCCATTGCTGGAACCCATGTCCCTCTGGGCACAAGGGCAGGAGGGCTCAGGATGGGTGAGGTCTGGGTGGAGCCCCTGCCCAACTTCCAGGTACACACTTCAAGGCCAGGCACTCATGGGCAAGGTGATTCAGATTGCTCAGTCAAAGCCCCCCTGCCTGGATCTTGTGGATAACTGATCCAATTTAAATATATTCCTCCTGTGCCATCATAGCGTCGGCCCAAGATAACAGCAGAGTGCATTCTGCCTCACCTATACAAATAGTTATCAGGAGGATTATTTCAAACATGGAAAAATGTTTATTACATAGGCTGAAAATGGCCATTGGATGTTGAGAAGGCTACCAGAGAAACATTGGATGTTGAGAAGGCTACCAGAGAAACTACATAAAAGCCTGAAAGATAGTCCCCCAAATGAAAATTACAATGTTAAAGAGGTAGGACTAGGGTTCATTTGTTTTTTATTTCACAACATTTTATTTAAATTCCCCCCTATGATTAAAAGCCAACAAAGCTGAGGTGCCAGCCCAGCAGGGAGCCATGGCAAGGGTGGGGGGCGGGGCCGCGCCCTCAGAGGGCGCCTGTACCCACGGCCCCCGCAGGGCTCTGAGCTCACCAGCTCTGCCAGCCATACAGACCTATGAGCTCTTGGGAAGCCAAGGCGGATCGGTGACTCAGAACTCCGTGTTGTGCTGTTCAACAATAGCTTTTGTCCTTTGCCCAAAACCCTGGGCCAGTGTGTGAAAAAAATTAGAAAATTATGAGATAGTTTGTACTTTCCTTACCAGCCGGTGCCAGCTTTGGGCGCTTTATTTATTTAAGGTGGGGAGGCAGGTAAGGCAGGGTGGGGGTGGGGGAGACAGAAAGGAAAAGAAAAACAAGGCAGAACTCGGACAAGGCCCAAGAAAGGTCTACACCTTAACAACAAACTTTCTTTGTTTCATGGGTGGGAAGAAAAAAATTAAGGAAAAAGCTGAATGCAGATCCCTGCGTGGTATCCAGCAGTCAGTCAGCTTCCCACTGTGGCCTCTGTCTTGTTTTTCTCAACTCAACTCAGGAGAGAAGGGACCTGAGCCAGTGGCTGGGTAGTAAGCAAAGAACACCCAGGGGTGGCTGATGTTGTGACCCGTAACTCCCAGCAGTCTAAAGCCTGGGCCCTCACTTTCAGCTGGGCTTATTCTTCCTGGTGGCTGGGGAGCTGGTCACTTGGTAAAATGCCTGCCGTAAAAGGCGTGAGACCCTGAATTCAGATCTCCAGAACCCAGGCAGAAAGCTAGGCATGGCAGTGTGGACCTGTGGCCCCAGGCTGTGGAGGCAGAGACAGGGAAATCCTGGGGTCTCATTGGCCATTTAGTCAAATTGGAAAGCTTCAGGTTCAGTGAGAGACCCATTTTCAAAAACAAGGTAGAGAGGAAGGGTGTGGTGGTAGACACATTAATACCAGCACTTGGGAGGCTGAGAGAAGCAGTGGATCTCTGTGAAATTGAGGCTAGCCTGATCTACATAGTCTACATAGTGAGTTCAGGCCAGCTACGATTACAAGGAGACCCTGTCTCAAAAAGGACAGAGAAAAAAAAAAACCTACCAGCACTGACCTCTGGCTCCACATCTATGTACCTGCAACCACATGTACACACACACACACACACACACACACACACACACACACACATTCCTGGAATCTTCTAGCAGCATTTGGAATCCCAAATACGATGCAGACCACCAGACCTACTATGCTCTATATCAATTTAAATTGGTACTTTTCCTCACAGTGTTCCTGAGAAGAGATTAGAGATTTTAGGAATAAGATTTGGAACCATGAGATACTTGGGAATGGGTGGGTGTGACAGTGAGTGTTACTATGTGTGTGGGACTGGGTGTCAGGTCAGGTTAGATGTGTAAATGTGCTTCTAGGTAAAAGGGTGTGTGGGTGATTGTGTATGATTGTGTGTATGTGGATGAACATGTGAATGATTTCTTGTGAGATGTGTGAATGATTGTGTGAGACTGTGTTCATGATTGAATATGGCTGGTTGTAAATGGTTGTCTGTGGGGGTGTGCATAATTGTGTATCTAAATGTGTGTGTGGTTGTGAGTGTATCCGAGATCATATGTGGCAATGCATAAATACTTGTATTTAAGTGATCTCATATATTAAGTCACAGTATAAATGAGTATATGCTTGTTTTCATAAATGTGCATAAATGGAGATAAATTGTGTTTTGTGTGAAATTGTATGTGCAGCTGAGTGGTAGTGTGTAAATGGTTGTATATATGAATGATTGTATATGGGATTGTATGTGATTATGCTTGTAAATGAGATGCACTTGTATGTGAGATTGTGTGTGTGAATGAGTGTGTGAATGATTTATGTGAGTGATTGCATAGGACATTGAATGTGATTTTGTGGTGTGGGTCAATGAGTTTCTACCTATGTAGATGGCTGTGTGGTTGTGTATGAGGTTGTGCATGTCTCTTTCATCTTACTGCTTTTTTTCATGTTTATAAAAAGCCAGGTGGAGGGGACTGGAGAGATGGAGCAGCAGTTTAGATCACTGGCTGTTCTTGCAGAAGATCCAGGTTCGAATCCCAGCACCCACATGGTGACTAATAACCATCTGTAACTCCAGGTCCAGGGGATTCAATGCCCTCCTCTGACCTCTGAGGGCATTACACAACACAGGTGCACTTACACACAGGCAGGCATTACACTCATGACATAAAATGAAAATAATAAATAAAGCAAATGTTTTTAAAAGTCAGGTAGAGAAGCCGAGCGTGGTGGCGCACACCTTTGATCCCAGCACTCAGGAGGCAGAGGCAGGTGGATCTCTGTGAGTTCAAGGCCAGCCTGGTCTACACAGTGAGTTCTAGGACAGCTGGGACTACAGGGGAGACCGTGTCTCGAAAAGACAAAAAAAAAAGTCAGGTAGAGTAAAATAGGGATGAAGGGTGACATGTGTTTTGTCAAGTATCACCTTGTTTTACAGTCTTCTTCAAGCCTGCTGTCTAAGTGCTCCCTTGGTGTGACCTGAGGTCTGGGCTGCTCTCATATTACCTCTGAAGGTTTTGTGGGAACAATTGGGAGCCTTTTCCAGAGGTTGGAACAGCAAAAGAAAGGCTTATGGTTCAAAGCAAAGTCAGAGGCCCAAGGTTTCCTCACTTAAGCCTCAGTAGCCTGTGGCCTTGGCCCTCATGAGGACCCCCGCCCTCACACCCCTTGCCCCGGGCTCAGGAGAGCATCCACATGGCCAAGGCTTGCTGTGCTCTCCTGATCTTTTGGTCATACAGCCTACAGGGAGACAGCTCCGGAATTATCCTCATACAGGTGAGGAAACCGAGGCTGGGAGAGGGGAGGCTATTTGGCAAAGGCCCCATAGCTAGTCTGTGACAGCTTTATAACTAGAACCAAGCCTTTGGACTGCTTGGAAACACAGCCATCTCCTTGGAGCAATGCTGGTCTGTTCCAGATCTGAAATTACACTTCTCCACTTATCCTGTTGGGGGAGGGGGTCAGATCTTATGGTGGTAACTGAGAGGTGGGTAGACCTCTGGCTTAGGGACTATGTCTGTTCTATGTCTATTAAAACAAAAGAGCCCTGGGTGGCAAGGTAGGCAAAGGGATTCTTTTTTTTTTTTTGGTCTTTTTAAGACAGGGTCTCCCTGTAGCCCCAGCTGTCCTAGAACTCACATTGTAGACCAGGCTGACCTTGAACTCACAAAGATCCGCCTGCCTCTGCCTCCCAAGTGCTAGGATTAAAGGCGTGCGCCACCACACCCGGCAAGGCAAAGGGATTCTAACCTCACCTCTGCCACCGACTAGCAGCCATATCTGAAGACCTGAGCTTCACCCACAGGGAGGGTGGACCCAGTGGTTCTTTCATTTCTTCCCACTTCCAGATAACTGGAGCTTCCTGCCACCCTCCAGAGTCCTCAGCTGTTCCATGTAGCAGGCCCTCTCCCACAACCTGTCAAACCAGAGATGCCAGTTTCTCCAGAGCTCCCAGGAGCTCCCACCCCTGTCTTGTACCAGGCAGAGCTTCTGCCGGCTTGGCGGGCAGTGCCCCTGGCCTGCACCCTATGCACCTGCTCACCGATAACTATGTCTGCCTGTGCCTCAGATCAGAGCCCTTTGGTTTGAACTTGCCTTGTACCAAGAGGCTGAGACATGAGAGAATTATTAGGAGGGAGAGGAGTGGGACTCAGTGACAAGTGGCAGCTGTGGAGAAAGGGGCAGGCTCCATGCCAGGGTGAGCGCCATCTGGGCGGGAGGCCTGGCTTCCAGCTGTGGGGGTTCTGGAAGGGCAGAGCCTGGGAGGAATGATTTTGAAGCCACTACTATGGAGATTAAGGGGATGAGAATGTAAATCTCAAGTAAAAAGGTAATTGAATGTAATAGCAAACACTGCTCGCTCTATGTTAATTTTAGCTCTTCCCCTGGATACAAGACGCTGTATTAGTGTTTTATTACCATTTTGTTTGCACTAATAAAATAGTAAAATTTATTTCGAGGAAGTTGAAGGATGGTTTTACAATGCAAATTTGAAGAAATTGGACTTTTCATTTATGCCTCTGCTATTTTAAACCCTGACGGGTGTAAATTAGCTACAGGGACTGAGCAGACCCCACCGATGGGGACCTGGGAGGCGGGAGCCCTGGCAAAGGTTCCAGAATAGACGAGAGCAGAAAGTGGAGGGCACTATTTAGAGAGGCTGGGGCCACTCAGGTGCTTCACTGGGTGGGACTGGGTGGGACTGGGTGGTGGGTGAGGGTGTGCCAGGCATGAATGACAGTGGGTGTAGACAGGCACATCACATACTGAGCCGGTAGGGAGACACACATGTGACTACAGACCTGAGATCTTTGTCTTTCATCTTGGCCCCTTGGCCTCTTTCCTGTTCTGACATTGGCCTGGATTTGCCTGGTGAACCCTAGGGGAACCAAGCAATCTCTTGGTTTGCCTAGACATGGCAGGTAGACCAGTTGTCCAGACTATACTCTCTCCTTCTGGAAAGGAACTATATGGACTGTGGGGAAGGGACTCATTTGGCACTTGGAGCCTAAAAGAAACCAGGAAAAGACACTGGCTAGAAACCAGCCCAGCAGAGGTTGCCAGGCATGTCTGCCTTCCCTGTTCTTTCTTCTAGCCCAGGCTAGAAGATTTGAGAAAGTATAGGAGAACTTTCTCAGTGATCCAGCACCTCTTTCAATGGTGCTGAATACATGGCCAGTCCTTGGTGGGGTGGTTTCTATGAACCCAAACACTAGAGGATTGAATTTTTTGAAAATCAGGTGGTCTGAATTTCAAGGAACCAGAGGTAGGTAGTGAGGGAGAGGAAAAAGGTGGTAGGAGAGGTTTGTTTTGAGTTTTGGGTGAAGAATTCAGGTCGGATCTTGTTTTATACAAACCGGTTTGTTTATCTCTGAAGAATTATCGGCAGCAATGGCCCAAAGCGATGCATCAGGGACCCACTTCCAAAGGTAGGGAACCGAACAAGTGTTCTAGTGTCTGGCAGAGTCAGCAGGGTGTATTGCCCAGGATTTTCTGGATGTCTGCCTGGGGTAAGGGAAATGGTTAGTTGGTGTTGCTGGTTTCCAGCCCCAATCTTAGGTGTGGTGTGAGTGTGGTGGGGCTATTTCTGTTTCCCTTAGTTGGGTATGGAATATATATGTGTGTGAGCTCACAAGGGTACACACACTTAAGGAAATGATAAGAGTGTTGACACTGACCAGGTCAGAGTTGAGAGACAAGAGATCTGTCAAAAAAAAAAAAATTGGAGCAATAGCTTCAGAAAACCCTCAAGGGTGGGCTTGACCATAGACTTGTCACCGGAGCCCAAAGAGGGCAAGCCAGGCCCCAGCTCTCCTGGTGGCTAATCTTCAGGGCCACATCTGGACCATAGAGGGCTCACACTGATTCAGTGGTGCAACATAGCTAAGGGTCAGGCCAGTATCCAGAAGCTAGGCCAGCATTCCCTGTGAGTGACAAAAGAGCAGGGAAATGCTCCATTCTGGCCTCTTCAGGGTCCTTTTTGATGAAGAGACCGTGAAGGGATTTCTTGGGATCGTGGAGTTCAGGGAATGTGCAGGAAGCAAGGCCTATAGCAGGCTAGGAACCTCCTCCTGTCCATATCTGAGCACTCAGGAAGCCCACAGGACCACAGCTGAGGACCACAGAAGCAAGGACTACACAGCCCAAGGAGGCCGAGGCCAGGGCAGGTGTGAGAATATTGCTGAAAGAAGCAAGCAGCGAGGAGTTTTCAAAGTGAAGGTGCCCCACTGTGTACTCAAGGATTTAGACAGGGCATCAGGCAGGGAGGTTACACTCTGAGTGGATTTCAACCCAAAACTATAATTACTCAAGGAGCAGACAGAAATAGGAAAGAGGATTAGCCGGGTGCCCTGCTGGGCCTGGTGGTACAGGTGGCACCAGCAGCGGCCAAGTCTCTTAGCTAGACCTCTGGGCCAGGGTCAGAGCTATGGCGGTCTTCCCTGACAAGGGAATCCCAGGCACTTCTTCTCTACCATCTACTCTTTTTTTTTTATTCTATGTATATGAGTGTATTGCCTACATATGTGTAAATGCAGTGCTTCAGGAGGTCAGAAGGCATTGGATCTCCTGGAACTGGAGCTACAGATGGTTGTTAGCTGCCATGTGGGTGCTGGGAATTGAACTCAGGTCCTCTGCAAGAGCAGTCAGTGCTCTTAACTGCCCAGCCATCTCTTCAGCTCCTCTACCATCTACTCTTTGTTTTTAAATTTTTTATATGTATGAATGTACTGTCTGCATGTAGGTTTGTGCACCCTTGTCGTACAATGCCGTGGAGGTCAGAAGAGGGTGTCGTATTCCCCTAGAACTGGAATTAAAGATGGTTCTTAGCCACCGTGTGGGTGCTGGGAATCAAACCCGGGTCCTCTGCAAGAGCAGTCAGTGCTCTTAACCACTAGGCCATTTGTCCAGCCCTTACTGTCTACTCTTAACTGTTGCCGGGCCATCTCTGGAGACTTGAGACCCCTCTTGAGTAGCGAGCAGCATTGTTGTTCTACTCCTCCTACCTCTCCTTAACATGTGTAAGCTCCCTCTGGATACAGAATACTCTATTCTGATTGATTTGACTTTGTTTTGGATCTGGGGAATTTGTGAGTTGGGGACAGGTGTCCTAAAAGATACCAGCCAACTGTTTTTCTATCTAGCCACAGTAACCCCTGGTCCTGTGTGGTCTGAGTGAGCCTGAGGTCTGGTGCACAGGGCTACCCCAGCGTCTTTTTAATCTGGAGAAGGGGAGGTCAGACCCTGAGATCTTTGGCCTACAAGACTCCACCCTTTCTCTCATCTCCCTCAGCTACCTCTCTCTCCATTACCAGGTATGGCAGTGGCATGCCTCAGTATTCAACACCCCTAGCTCACCTTCCCATCCCTTTCCTGCACCTGTCAGCTGTCTCAAGGACTGTCTGGCTTGGCTGCCTCCTGTCCCATCCTCCCAGGCCAGCCCCACCCCAGCCCCATCCCTCAACCCCTTCTCCCCCCTTCCTGTCTCTGCCTACCGCTGTCTCTACCTGCCCGTCGCCAGCACACCTGAAGAGCCCCGGCTGCCTAGTGGAGTGTGGGCACGGCTCAGGGTGTTTACCAGACAGCCAGGATAAGGTATTAAATCCTGTTGCTGTCTTCCCAGGGCCAGCTTCCTCAGATGGGTTTCCAAATCCCTAATCTCAGGGCACATCCCTGCCCAGCCTGTGTTTGATGGGAGCTTTCCTTTCTGATTGAAGCTCGACCCAGCAGGATCTGTCATGGGGTTGGGTCTGGGTTCCCACCGGTGCACAATGACATGGGGTACAGCCTCTTCCTCTCCGGTTCTTCCTTCCTGTCCCCCTTCCTTTCTTTGGGAATCTTAGTGAGTAGGGGCCCACCCGGATGCCTCCGCTTCCAATCACCGGTGTGATCACAAGGCTGTCAATGGGAACGTGGATGTGTAGTTAAAAGAGAGTCTGAGATGGATAAGAGGGAAGAGGGGAACCACATCCTTGCTGAGCCCTCCCTTGCAACTCAAAACACGGAGGCCAAGGTGGGGTTTGTTTGGGACACCACCACACGCCCTGGGCTGCTCTGGGAAAGCAGTGTCTCTGTGTTTGTGAAGTAACAGGCATACTCCTGTCCAATGCTCCAGGTAGATACCATGCCCTCCTTAAGCTGGCCAAGCTCTTGAGTGATGGGAGGGCTCGGTTGCTCCCCCCTGAGTAGGGACCCAGGCATCCGATGGGCTGCCTTCAGACTGCAACAGAGGGTAGCAGTTCTGTTGGTCCTTACAGCTCTGTTCCTGCAGCAGCACCACGAGAGGCCACTGAGCTCACTCCCAAGTCGATAAATTGGTAGGGGAGAGAAAGGAGACTGGAGACCATGGGACTTGCCCGACCAGTGGTCGGGTGTGCCTGGATCTACCCCTCTGCAGGTGCCGGGGTTATTTCTCTGAATTCAGCTGTCCCGTGACCTAGACAGACTCTTCTAGTTTCAGAGGGCCCCTTCTTCCTCCCCCATGCCTTTTCTCCTTCTGCTCCAGGCAACCAGCAGGCTCTTGGGTTTCACAACAGCTCAGCCTCCCTCTCTCCAGGTCTCCTCACCTTGGGCTGCTGGGGCTCCAGGTGGCCCATGGCTCCACTCTCCCAGTCTTGCCTCAGTCGTCACCATTTCCAGCTTTTCTCTTTGCCCCTTTTGGAGATTCTGAAAAGAGCTCAGGGGTCCCTGGGACTCAGCAGTTGGAAAAAGGTGCAGCCTCTGACTTCTTGCTGGGTCCACAGTCAGTTCCCTCAAGGTTAAGGATGTCTTTAGCCTATTGACCAGAAGTCCCATAGACTCCCATGCTACCAGAGTTCTCAATTTTGTTTGTTTGTCTGAATTTGTCTGTTTATTTATTTATTTATTTATTTATTTATTTATTTATTTATTTATTTGAGACAGAGTCTCCCTGTAGCCCTATCTGCCTGCCTGGAACTCCCTAAGCTTACCGGCTTCCCTGGATCTCCTAGATATCTGCCTCCCTCTGCCTCCTGAATGCTGGGATTAAAGGTGTACACCACCATGCCTGGCTTCAATATTATTTGGACGTCCTTTGTCTCATATGTGTTGAACAGTGATCATGAACTGAAATTTTAAAAAAAAAGAGAGAGCAAGAGAAAATGGAGTGGGTGAAGAAGAGGAGGAGGAGGAGGAGGAAGAAGAAGAGGAGGAGGGAGAGAGGGAAGGAGGTGAAATTAATTCACTAGAAAAACTTGTTTACTGGCTTTGCTTAGGCACCTCCATTTTAAAAGTCTACGTTTACAATAAGTCGCTAATTAAAATATGAAATTAAGCAACAGCTATGTTTTTTTTTTCCCTTACACTTTAATTGCATGATTTTTTGTGATGTAATTTCTGGAAACACCCAACGTACCTCACAGGGCTGATTGTTTGATAAACTAGAAGCACCTGAAACCAGCCCAAAAAATAAATATATAAATCCAAGGGGAACTTAAGGTAGATTGGAAATGATGGAGGACTGCAGACAGTGGGAACCAAAACCCAACAACTTCTAAGTAAGGCCATTTATTCTCATGCACCTCTTACCCCATAAAGCCAGAGCAGTCTGCATCTCAAGGGGGAGAAGAAGCCAAAATAAAATCCAGGCCAGGTGGAGTTGTCACTTCCTGTCCCCTGTGTCCAAGTTGATGCTGTGAAAATAAAGGAATACACCTGGGCACTCCCTGGGTCCGTTTTACCAGGGCTCCGTGTGCAGGGCGTTCTGCTTTCATCCCTGACGTTTAGAGAGACTTTCGTTATACCCCTCTTATCCTGGAGCCAAGGCTAAGACCCTCCTGAGAAAAATAAGTCTCTCTGTGGTTCCTGGGGCTGGCCCTGTTTTCTTGACTTCCCCCCAAACATAGACAGGAAGAGGTGCCAAGCAAGTGTGACAGGAGTGAGTCCGCCCCGTGGCCAGCTGACTGTGAGGTGTAGACCCAGGCTAGGATGGAAAAACTGCCAAAGACCTGCCCTTAACTGACTTGGGTGGGGCGATAAGGACACTGGATTCCTGAGCCACCTGGCTGCCTGCGAAGCTAAGGCCAGCCTCATGGTCCTTGGTACAGGGTCGGGGGCAGTGGGAGCTTGTGGGACAGAGGGGCCCTTTGAAGTTACTTGGCCAGGGGCTCCAGTAACTTCTGTTCCTGGGGAAAAGAGAATTGCTTCTCTTTAGGGTGCCTTAAAAAATTCATTTTCAAAGCTGGAGAGATGAGATGGCTCAGTGGGTAAGAGCACTGGCTGCTCTTGCAGAGGACCTGGGTTTGATTTTCATCACCCACATGGCTGCTAACAGTTGTCCCTAACTCCAGTTCCAAGGGATCCATCGCCCTCCTCTGACTTCGCCCTCCTCCTCTGACTTCTAGGTGCACTTACACACATGCAAGCAATACACTCATACACATACAATAACAATAATAAATATTAAAACTTATTCTTAGACCAGGTATGGTGGTGTCCACCTTTAATCCCGGCACTCAAGAGGCTGAGGCTGTGAGTTTGAGGTCAGCCTGGTTTACCTATTGAATTCCAGGCCAGCCAGGGGCTACGTAATGAGACTTTGTCTCAAATTAATTAATTAACTAGTTAATTAATTAATTTTCCCATATAATAATTCATGTTCATGATGGAGCATGAACTTTTTTTAAGTATAAGGAAAATAAATTTTTTTGGAAAATAATTTTAAAATAGGTAATATAGTAACCAAAAGTATGTTAGAGAGGCAGAAAGACCTCATTTATAAGCCCCAACAGTGTGACATTAGGTAAATGATTTGAAATTTCTGAGCCTTAGTTTCTTCATCTGTAAATTGGAAATAATTATAAAGACAAACTTAGCTGGTTGTTAAAGTGATGATCCATTTAAAAATACTTAATACTGAGCCTGGCATGCAACACACTTAAATATTAACCATTATTATACTTAATAATGGTTATTCCTATTGCATTGGGATAAAAGGCTTTTAAATTTTTTATTAAGAAAAAGTTATTTTTATATCAATAAGATTATTTCTCTGAACCTGTCCTGTCTGATACAGTAGTCTCTGGTCACATGTAGCTATTTAAATGTAAATTAATTACAATGAAATTAAATTAAAATTTTAGTTCTTTGGTTACATTCGCCACATATGTCCGATGACTGCCCTATTAGACAGCCTTCTAATACCACCACCCGGGAGTTCCCGACAAACTTCTTCCTACTTTCCAAAGGCCTGGCCTCCTGCCTCCACAGTGCACCATGGTGTGCTTGAAGCCCACTCTCTTATTTTTCCTCTTTTTTTTTTTTATGTGTATGACTGTTTTTCCTGCATGATGCAAGTGTACTGCATGCATGAAATGCCCCATACAGGCCAGAAGATCCTCTGGAACTGGAGCTATGGATGGTCGTCAGCTGCCATGCAGGTGGTAGGAATCGAACTTGGGTCCTCTGGAAGAACAGCAAGTGTTCTTAACCACCCAGCCATCCCTCCTGCCTCCATGATGTTTTCTTTACTATGGACCCACTTCACGAATTTGTACATCATCCTTGTGCAGGAGCCATGCTCACCTCTATATTGTTCCAACTTTAGTGTAGGTGCTGCTGAAGGAGCACTGATATTTGTTTTTGTTTGTTTGTTTATGTACTCTCTGGACTCTGATTGGCTCTGCTGGGGTTACCCCTTCCTGGCACTTACACTGTGGTGTTCTCTGATTGATGCTAGACAGTGAGGGATTCTAAGAACAGGTCATGCCTGTTGATGGAAGCAGTGGAGGTGCGGGGACGAGAGGCCAGCACTCTATTTTTCCTCCTGTGGTTTCTACAGTGGAAGGGGCTGCTCTCCTCAGTGCCCCATGCCTCCCTCTGGCTGTCTTCTTTACCTCTTCACCTCTCAGAGCAGGAGACCAGGGAGAGGAAGGACTTGCTTAAGGTAGTAAAAATGAATAGTTGTATACATTCTTCACTGACCAGAGGGTTCAAGATACACCTGAGAGCCCCAGGATACAGAGAAGCAACATTCCTTCTTTCCTTCCTTCCTTCCTTCCTTCCTTCCTTCCTTCCTTCCTTCCTTCCTTCCTTCCTTCCTTCTTTCCTTCCTTCCTTCCTTCCTTTCCTCCCCCTCCTCCCTCCCTCCCTCGCCTCCCTTCGTCCCTCCCTCCCTCCCTCCTTCCCACCCTCCCTCTGGCCCTTCCTCCGGCCCTTCTGCCCTTCCTTCTCTTCTCTCTTTCTATGCAGTATATGTGTTCATATGTGTGTTGGGGGGAGGCCAGAGGTTGACATGGAGCACCTTTCTCTAGTGCTCTCCACCTTATTTTTTGAGACAGAGTCTCTCCCTGAATCTGGACCTACCTCATAGGTAGGCTAGACTGGTTGGCCAGCATGTCCCAGGGATGCACCCATCTCCACCCCGCCCAACCCCTTCCAGGGCTGCAGATGCATGCCACCACCACTGGCTGGGCACTCGAATTCAGGTCCTCATGGTTGCTTGGCAAGCACTTTGTCAACTGAGCCATCTCCCTAGTCCTGGGGAAGTCTTTCTTGATGGGAAATGCCACCTAGCAAAAAACTTCAGGTTTCCACAGAAGGGCCTTAATTGAAGATATTGTGAGGTTCCAGGCTAAGGTGCCAAGGCCCCAAGTTGGAGGCTACTCCAGGAAAACCTGGCAATGGGCTATCTGGGTTGGCTGAGTGAGCACTGGGGTGACCCTGGGGTCGTAGCCCTGCTTCTATGATTGAGGACTGAGCTCTGGGTAGAGGGCTATGGGCAGGGCCAACAGGGGAAGTAATCCCCGGGGCAGCGGGCAAGACAGATAGGAGAGCCGAAACACGACCTGCTGATGTGGCCCTTTCTGCTCGCAGCGGATCATAAAATATGGCTCAGATTTTCATTACGGGCTCTATCGATTATCTTCTGGGACGGATGAATTATAGAGAACATTAAATTTTTTTAAAAAAGCAAGTGAGAGAGGAAATATCTGAATGAGTTTGGGTGGTCGATGGCAGAGAGGCTGAGGCACCAAGCCTGGTCCTCAAGCAGGCTGAGGACAAAACCTCTGCCTCCAGTTCAGCCTGCTGGGCCTTCCCGGGCCTGGCCTTCAACGAGAGGGGCCTGCACCCCGCTGGGCTCCCCTTGCCTGTGCTTTGTCCCTCCCAGGAATCTGCCCAGGTTCCAAGAAGGTGAAAAATGCAGGTTGTTCATGGGACTCCGACTTGGAAGTAGCATCTTCCCCCGGTTGTAGACCTCCATTGTCGAGAAGGAGGTGGCTGTTTGCTTTGGCATTTTCTCTAGAGACACTGCCTGATTCTGGAGATGCCACCTGGGCAGAGGAAGGATCCAGGGGGTAGCACTGGTCTCTCGGGGTTGGCACTGGGTAGGAACTCCTGAGAAATATAGATACCCAGGCCTACCCATCTTTCCCTGATCCAGCACAAAAGGGTTCTATGATCCTGTCACCTTAGGAAAGCAGCCCCCAGCTGTGCATCAGCCTAGGCATTGGGAGAGGACCCCCAGCAAACCTGTCCCTTCTTTGATCACTTTCCACCTGTCATGCCAACCTTCCCATGTTGGACAGCTTTGGGTTCAGATGTTCCCTATATGTGTGACCTTGGGTGTGCCCAGCCCTCTCTGAGTCCTAGTTTCTCAACGCTTCAGCTGAGATTAACATCTACCTCCGTGAAGTCCTGAGGTGATTGCATGTGTTGGTGCTTAGATCCAGGGGACACAGTGCTTAGTAAACATGAATGACTATCATTTTCTTCCTTTACTGTGTCAGAGTCTAGAAACCCTCCTCCCCACCTCTCACATAGGCTTTTTGATTTATTTGATTTATCAACTGTTTTATAGCACGTATTATGTGCTGGGTACTTTTCTCAGCATGTTATACATAATAAATCACTTAATCCTCATGACTAGACTCAGGAGGAATGCTTACCATTTCCATCTTAGGACAGGAAACTGAGGCACAAAGAGGGTAAGGGAATTTTTCCAGGGCCACACAGCTCAGGAGTGACAGAGTCTAGATTCATACCTGGGCAATCTGGCTTGAGAGCGTGTGGCCTTAGCTCCTATGGCCTGTTGCCCAGTGACCTGGCACAGTGGCGTATTATTACGTGTGTGTGTGCGCTTTCAAACAGCCCTGATTTTGACATTCAGTCCGACTCTACTTCCTGACCCTCTACATTGTATTGGGCCCCACCAGTTCATCGGGAACCCCAGCCTTTTCTGGGGCCTTGTTCTGGGAGGAGTATCTCTCTCCACCCCCCCATGCCATCTACCTCACCCGAGCTCACCTAGGCCTCTGTGAGAAGGTGGTGGTTTCCATGGATATCCGTCTCCCTCTGGCGACACACCCTTTTTTGTATAACTCTGTTCCCTACAGTTGATTGTTTTTGGCACCCGGCTCTGTAAACTCATCCAACAATTAAAAAGGGGGAGGGCTGGGACAAAAAGGAGACAGACAGTAACTGTAGGGTGAATGACATGTAGGAAAGGCCTCTGGGGTGTGTGGGTCCCTCCCTGTCCCCTGCTCACAGCAGGGGAGCCCCTTAAGGATACAGAGACCATGGAATGGGCTGGCCAACAGTCATTATTTTAGACTTCTGGTTCCTTCCATCTGAACTATATTCTTGTCTGAGTTACCTTTCCTAAAATCTAACAGGGCCCCTTCTCAGAGCCAACAGAGCCATTTCCAGAGGTCACGTGAAGCCACAAGATGCCAGTTTGGGGCGATTTGAACATTTTCTGCTCTTGTTTTTGTTACCGTGTGTTTGCTGTATGTGTACCATCAAATACCTACCGTGCTGGGCGTACCCGTCGTAGGCCGTGTGAGATCACAGAGGAAAAATGCAGTGGAAAACACTTTCATGCCGCAACACATCGTGTAGGATTTTTGTATTAAGATGTGGATTTTTTATTGTTTTTTTTTTTTTCTTCTTTTCCATACAGCCCTGAAGTTGGGCAACGTGCACGTCTGTGTTTTTGTTTTCACTCCGGGTGGTTTATGAAATCTGCTCATTAGTGCTCCGTCCTCTCCCCACCCTGACGATCCTCCACCACCGTCTTTCCTGGCGCATGTAGATCTCTCCCCACCATCTCCTTTGAAGAGATGATGGGTGCCTCCCTCCCTGGGGCATGCATACTCACCTAGGTAAAACCAAGAGTCCCTTAGCCCCCCGCTCCCCAGTCCCACACCTCAAAGGCAGGTGTTCACTATGGTGGGCCATCCTAATACGGGGAGTTTCTGTCTCTTGATGAAGGAAAAAAGCTTCAGTGGCCCTGTCTGGAGATTTAGCATGCCCAGCATACATAGCAATGGGCAGGTCCATAGATAAGAACCCATTCACCAAGTAGATCCAGGTGTCCCTTCTGCTTGCCTGCTTGCCAGATGTGCTTCCACAAGTCTACCACCCAAGCCACCCCCCCCCATTGAGTCCAGCCAGCCAGAGCACCTGAGCATAGACATTGCCCTTGGTTCTGATCTCTAAGTACGTTCTGGAAGCCCTGGTGGATGGCCAGAGACCTGTTTCCAGGCTGGGAGAGGTAAGAGTCAGGAGAGGAACTAGTACTGGGTGAGGAGAGGTGCTGAGATCGAACTTGTAGGTGGGCCACAAGCCCTGGCCTGAGCCTTGTGACCTTTGTTTGGTCACCTCATATCTGTGCCTGCTCTCCCTTAATCTATCCGAAGGGTCCACACTGTTCCTGCCTTTGTGTTATAAAGATTCAGCAAGATCATATGTATAGCACACTTGGCCTAGTGCTTGGCAAATTAAAGGCGTCTAGCTAGTGGATATCATTAGTTTTTATATGAGCTGATTGGCAGAGGGCAAAAACCACTCATTCACTGTGCCTTCTGTTTGCTGGCACATAGTAGGATTTTTAGAATCCGTTGGAGGAGGGTCAAGTAACCAGCAGTCCCGTCGTTGAACCTGAAAGTTAGGAATTCATGAGGCCGATGGAGAAGGCCAGAGACCAACAGGCAGGTTGGGGCTTAGGGCAGCCTAATAGACTGGAGCGTGAAAGTAGCCAATGAAGGGTTCTGTTAGAGGAGAGGGAGAAGCTGCACCAGGCCCATCTGATCGTGTCATGAAATCAGGGACTTGTTCAGCTCCACCAACACTTATGCCGCCCACCACGGGCCAGCTGTTGTGCTAAGTGCTGGGGACACGAAGATAATTAAGACTTGGTCTTTGCCCTTGAGGAGTTAGGAATCCAGTGGCGGAGACAGGCTTGTGAACAAATTAGTCTGGTATGGATTTTAATATCATGAGGAAGGATCCACAGGGAGCAGTGCAGAGGGGCATACAAGCCAGTTTGGGGTAGGTTCTAGAAGGTCCTTGAGACTCTTCAGCAGAGGGAAGTTATGAACTCGGGCATTTCTGGAGTGCTCTAACACTCTCTCCATCCCTTGGTGTCCTCAGTCTGCTGGAAGTGCGGGAAAATGCTTCCTGTTCTTCCCTTGTCTCTCCAGTTGACTTGTGAGGAAACGAGGCTTAGTCGGCTTGGCTAAGGGCTGTGGTTAAGTGGCAGAAGCAGACCTCAGACTCCTGCCTTCGGATCTTCAGCCTAGGCTTATTTCTGTCACTGTGTTTGATGTTTGGCTTCACACCTCTTCATCCGGGGCTGTCGGTCAGAGATCCATGAGACTCTGGGCTCTGCACCTACTGACAGAGATCTGTGCTGCCACGTGAAGCTGCCACAGCTTCAGGGCCTGTGGTGTGGGAGGACCTAGTGCAGGGGAGGCTCCAAGGCCCATGCCTTGGTTTGACAAATGGGTCAGGCCACTTGATTGAGAACAGTCCTAGAACAAGGTCATGCTGCCCTAGCAAGGCTGGGCAGGGATGGCAGGAATGGGGAAGACTGAGGAGGAGGAGGAGGCCTGGTCATACCCCTGTTCACCCTAGGCAGGCCCTTCTGTGGGTTGGAAGAGACAAAGGCCCCTTGGGGTCTGGCACACCCTCTTCTCTTGTAACTGGACCCTTTCTTGAACCAGAACATGAGACTGCGGGGCACCTCTGGCATGTGGGCAGACTCCTCCTGTCTTCTGGTTCCTTAAAGGAGTGTGAGATAGATGTCTCTCTTGACCTCTTGTCTGTGTGCATATCCAGTTTGACTTTTTGACAGCCTCTTTCTGATGAAATACAAGGATAGACCTCCATAGGAGGGTGCTCTTGGGTGCAGGTTGTATATGGCTGTCTGGCTCAGAGCCATTTTTTGGCAGGTGGGCTGACTGGGATCTGAGAGATTCTGTACCAAACAGACAGAGGAGTTTCAGAACCCAAAGGAACGAGGCTCCCAGTGGCCCTGAAGTTCCCATTAAAGTGTTTTTTCCTCTTTTTTAAAGAAAAAAATATTCCCAAACTGGAAAACAAAGGAAATCCACTTCCCCCAAATCACACGAAACTCACATTAGGGGCCTGGCGGGAATCCATGGAAACCAGGAAACCCACAGTTAACCCTGTACGGTGCTGAAGGGTGGGATGGGAGGCCAGCAAATCCACCCCTAGCCTGCTGTCGCCATGCATCCCTGTTTGCCCCTGGAGCTGCTCTTGAAGCATTGCCCCAGCAGAGGATCTGGTGCTGAAGCTCACCTTCAAAGAGCCACCTTTCTACTCAGCTTTGGGAGTTGGGGGGGCGGCTTGCACACTCTGGGGAGACCTCTCCCTAGGGACTCTGATGGCTGGGCCAAGTAAGAAAAGTAGCCAGGCTGCTACTATACCATATAGTCAGGGACTGGCCCACTCATATACTTGGGGAACCCATAGCTACTATGTGTGGATTATTGCTTGCCCCCAGAAAGGAAGAAGAAAAGGACTCAAATTTCACTGTCAAATCCACTTGCAGGGTGAGTATGAAAGTACCTGGTGAGAGCCCCTCAGGGTTCCCTGCTGTGTTCTCACATTCATGAGGCAGGTCCTCCATGCCCAGGAGCTTGCACACTGACGTTGGGTGGTATGCTTGTGTTTGCACGCATGTGGACTCTTTTTAATTTTTTTTCTGAAAAGGCTGAAAATATTTACAGGTTTGAAGTTGAAATGCAAACAGGAAAAGCCCTTTAAAAATGGAGTGTAGTGGATATTCAAAACAGGAATCACCATGGAAACGCCACAATATTTGCTTAAATTGACACAAAGGTTGCCGGTGGTAGGCCTTCAACTTTCTTTAAGCCACTTTTTTTGGCCCAGCACCTATCACAAATGAGTCTCACCCTGCAGCCTCCTTCCAGGGTGCATGTCCACACCTTCTTTCCTTCCTATGAGATGAAACAGCGCCTTAGCAGAGTGGACGGGGATGTGGAGAAGTCACATTCACCATCCTGGGTAGCAGCACTGTAGCAGAGTGGAGGGGGACATGGAGAAGTCGGGTGGTTCTAGCCCAGGCTAGACCTTCCCAGTCGGAACCTCGGGGCGGGGGGTGGCTGGCTCTGTCCCATGGTCTGGTCTCTTCCAGTGTTGACTTGATCCATTCTCTTAGGCTGACCTTTCACCCCAGATACCAAGCCCTGGGTGTGATCCCGCTGCTGTTACCCAGCTGGCACCCAATTGGCCTAGAATTGTTTCTCCCTGCTTGATTCTTTTATTAGGTGCGACACCGCATAGCAATTGGCTAATAATTGTATGAAGGGTGCACGGGCTGCAGAATCAGGCACACACTATGGAACGCCTTCTGCTGATTGGCAAGACAGGTCCAAGAATCAGCTGCTTTGCTGGCCGATTACCACACAAGGTGTTGTTGGAACCTCACCTCCATGGTCACCTGTGTGTGGCAGCTTGCTGGGTGCCAATTGTAGCCTGATCATCTTTTAACATTTATTTACTGTTTTGTGATACTGTGTGTGTGTGTGTGTGTGTGTGTGTGTGTGCCATGATGGCAGTTACAGAGGTCAGAGGACAAAGTGTGGGAGTTGGTTTTCTCCTTCCACCATGTGGGTCCCAGGAATTAAACAGGTAATCAGCCTGGCAGTAAGCACTTTTACCCAGTGAGCCATCTCGCAGTCCAGAAGCCTAACCTCTGTTTCTGTTTTTCCTTTCTGGTAGGCACACAGACCTTGCTGGCCGAAGTCAGACCCTCTCCATCCCACCTGCCCTCCAGCTGCCCCAGCCACCAACCCCTCCTTCACCAAAGGGGTCCTGCAGCTCTTCAGAGGTGTGCAACTGGAATGGACTTTGGACTTTGGCCTCTTGGGATGCAAAGGTAGCTCTCCTGGTTCCCAAGATGCTCTGGAAAGTGTAGGCTGGCCAGTTGGGGAGTTCAGTTCCTTGGGGTTTTTGTTGTTGTTGTTGTTGTTTCTTTGTTTTTTTGCCTTTTTGAGACAGGGTCTTCCTGTAGCCCCAGCTGTCCTGGAACTCACTCTGTAGATCAGGCTGGCCTTGAACTCACAAAAAGATCCACCTGCCTCTGCCTCCTGAGTGCTAGGATTAAAGGCATGCGCCACCACACCCGGCTGGGAGTTCAGTTCTTTAGACTTACCTTTCTTAGTGGGTTCTGCCCTGAATGATGATGGTAGCTCACATTGTTGAAAAAGGGTCACATAGAAAAGGAGAGCAGGACAGGTGCATTTCAGCCTCGCCTTTGCCTTTAACTCATGTCTCACTCCCTTCTGGGCCTTGGTTTCTTCACCTATGAAATAAAGAGAATGGAGCAACTGCCTTGACAAGCTCTCCCAGGGAATCCCAGTGACGGGACACGGAATGGTACAACAGTGCACAGCTATCTCAGGGGAGGCCCCTGCCCCATCATCGGCGCTCCAGGATGGAAGTGTAGGGTCGTTCTGAACTTCACCTTGGGGACTGTCAGGCGCAGCCTTGGTGTGTATGTTCGGGCTGCTCTGTCGTGAGTTCATTTGTGGGCAGAGAGCTAGCATGGGAATGATTTATTAGGGCTGTCGGGTGGTTCTAGCCCAGGCTAGACCTTCCTAGTAGAGAAGTTTCAGGTACTTTTGTTCCAGGCATGGAAATACCCCCTTGCCTCACTTAGCCAGCCATGGGGAGTCTAAGCAGCTGTGAAGTTACCAGACATGGCAGCTCTTGGGACAGGGCTTGACACCAAGCCAGTAACTCAATGCATGTTGGTCACTGTTCAGTATTCTCTTTAGATCCTGAGATAACCCACAGAGAGAGGCTGGGTGGTCATATAATTGATGGACAATATCAGAATGGAGTCTGGGAGGGGGTCAGACTTGACCATCTGTGGGGGCAAGGCTGGGGCCCACTCTTCCTGTGTGTACCAAACTAGAGTCAGCATCCCTGGCTCGCCCACCTGTGCTGTCCCTTCCCATGGATCCCTGGACAGGAGGGTCCTATTCCTTCCTCCACAGCTGGCTCTGCAACTCTGAACTTAACTCAAAGGAAGGAATCATTTGTAGAGATGGGTACCTTGCTGTTTGCTGCAGTTTGCAAGGTCTCCAAAGCTGCAAATTCCTTAGGGACTTGCAGAAACCATGAATACAGTCCCAGAACTTGCAAATCTGATGCAAAGGTAGCCTTTGGTTGCTGAAGTGGCTGAGACTTCTTCTTGGTGTCCAGAGAGCTGTCACACTCCAGGAATCAGTCCACATGCAAGGTGTGTTGCTGTTATCCCTTGAGTGTTGTTGGGGCTGTTTAGACTGTTGCCTGAGAAAGGCTCGGTGGTGAGTTTGCCACCAATGTCTCTTGGGCTTGGTGCTGGCCTCTGTACTTCTGTCGCCTGCCAAGGCTCTTCTTGCCTGACTCTGCCTCCCATGATGATTGCAAATACTGGAAACCATGATCTTTAGATGGGTCCCCAGGCCATCCTGTTCCCTACCACTGAGCAGGCTGCTAAGATGCCTGTGGAGCCCCCTTTCAAGAGACTAATGTTTGTCTGCTCTATTCTTCATGACAGACAGCTTTTTTGTTTTCTTCTTTCTCTGGGCAAAACATGCCCATTAATTTTTCCCTTTCTGAACTTTCCACTCACTGTTGACTCCCAGGGGCCATGCCAGATGGGATTTGCAACCCAGCACAGGGTATGGGCCCAACAGGTCCTGTGGGACTCCCGCATCCTGGCATCGGCTGTCTCTGGCTTTGATAATGAAGCTTGGGAACTCTGAAGGCTCCGAGAGGGAATGTCAAAGCTGAATTTCTGCTCACTGAGTCAACTCTTTTCAGAAATGGACTTGACCATGGGACCCCCAGGGTCCTGTGTGACCCAAGATGTCAGAGGTGGCCTGTTTCACACCAGGGTGTGGACCAGGGGAATGTGGTCCACAGACCCTGTCTGGCTCAGATTCTTTCCATTTCTGGAGGTTCTGCAGAAGATTTGGTTTTACTTTTCTTTTCTTTCTTTTTTTTTTTTTTTTACAGTTACAGAGGGTTTAGTGTCTGCCACTTACTCTCCAGGGGACCCCATGAGCAAGAAGCCCCTGCTGTCATTGATTTCTGGTAGGAGAGGTGACAAACAAACAAACAAACAAACAAACAGAAAAACAAATATGGTAGAACAAATATGGTAGACCTCATGCAAATGGAAATAGGATGGGGTGGTACGAGACGGGGGACATGTTAGGCTGGGATGCTCAGAAGAGGCCTCCGAGGAGGTGACATCTAAAAATGAAGACAGGAAATGGACAGATACCTGAAGAGCAGGCAGAAGAATATTCCAGAAAGAGACAACAGGTAGCTTAAAGGTCTGCAGTGACCAGACAGACCATGTGTCTGTAGGTTGGGGATGGCCTGGGCATCCCCAGGGCAGGCAGCACTTTGTGTGCTCAGGAGAAAGTTGTTTTATTCTGGGGTGGTGGACGCCCCTGGGGGTTTTAAGCAGAGAAGTAAAGTAATCTGACTTGTTTTAAAAAGACATCTGAGGGTTTTTGGGTGACAGTGCATTGCAGGGGCAGCAAGAGAAAAACCATGAGTCGGGGAAGCAGTATCTGGGTGGATGGTTGGAAGGATGGAGTGGGAGGAGGGGAAGGTGGGAAAGGCTAAGGGGGGCAGCGCATGAGGAATTCGCAGCACTTACCAACAGACAGAACAAGGTGAGCAAGGGAGGTTGCCGGGATGATTGGAAAAGTCTGAGCCCCCTACGGGACCTGTGCCGTCTCTCTCTCATTCTCCCCAAATTGATGGTGCCAAGAACAACCCATGGATCTCAGTGGGTTAATGTCTCCTGGGTTAGGAGAGAAGTACCATCTTGGAACCATGCTGCTTGCCAAGAATTCCATAATTACTGTCCTTTCAGCCTAAGACTACACAGAAGCCAGTTTGGGTTTCACTCCACACGTTCTCTACTGGGCCTGAAGGTAAATTGGCTTTCCTGTGCTGTGGCTTTAAGTGGATCTGTGTCCCCCATGGCTGAGCTCCTGTACTTTTTCTGGTCATACAGACTCTCAGCTGATTATCTCCGAGGGCTGAGAAATTGGTTAGCTAACCATTTTCATATATATGGGGTCAGCTTAGTGTGAGCCCCAGCTCACTGGCAGGGACCCTAACAGTCTTTCCACACGGAAAGGTGCGAATGGCTGTAGGCATGCTGGCAGACTCAAACCCGGTCCCTGTTCCTTTGTCTGGAGCATCTGACATGAGCTTCTCTTGGGTCTGACATTGCCTGTGTGGGCCAGGTTGGCAAAGGCTATCTCAGCTATGATGGTATAACAGTGAGCTGGGGCTCTCTCATTCTCCCTAACATCCTTGTTGGACTGTGTGCAGCCCTGAGCACTGCCATGTAGCCCATCAGCAAGCCAAGGGCCTGCTTGCTGGCAGGAGCCGGAAGCCGTTGCCTCCTGCCGCCGGCCCCACGAGCACTTGCTGGTGCTGGCAACACCGTCCCCAGCCATATGGGCCAGCTCAGCCCTCCAGGAAAGCTCAAGAGACCTGACCTCCAGGGGGAGTGACAGGAAGGGCAAGCAGGCAACATCTTGCAGGGGCATCAGGGGGTGTCCCGAGTGGGAAGCAATATGTGACACAGTAGCTCAGCCCTCCAGGAAGCTCTGGAGACCTGACCTCCAGGGAGAGCAACTGCAAGGAGGGGAAGGCCAGGCTGCTGTCGGCAGGGGGTGGCAGGGACATCCCAGGTCCACCGCTGGTGCTTCATTCTGATGGGGGGGGTGTCAGATAGTTAACCTGGGTGTGTCTGCCTGCCGTGGGGGAGGGTGTATCTGGGTGAGCAGGCCTGTGTCTCTGCACGTGTGGGAGGTTTTTCTGCTCTCTGACTCTATGGTCTGCACTAGATCTGTGACCTTCACTCCTAACTGGACTGGACAGTTCTAAAGCCGTCCTCCAGGGCTTTGATGTGATGGAAGGCTCGCAGCTCTAGAGCACGGAGCCACAGTGCAGATGCAGAAGGGTGGAGTCAGGAGAGGGAGGTGCTGCTGAAGGGAAGTAGAGCAGCCCATGCTTCCACCACCCCGAGTGACATGATACTCTGGGGGACCCCTTGGGCTGAGTGGGTGTATGACTAGGAGATGACGTGGGATTAGTCACTGATCTTTCTGTTTATAGTCTAAGAATGCTCTGTAGGCCATGCACAGTGGCACATACCTTTAGTCTCAGGCCTCAGGAGACAGAGCCAGGTGAGTTTTGGAGGCTAGCCTGGTGAGTTCCAGGCCAGCCAGGGATACTCAGTGAGACTGTGTAAAAAAAAAAGTTCTCTGGTGGTATAGATACCTACATGCAGCCTTATTCCTCAGTTTCCCCCATGCCTCCTGCCTTCCAGTAAGGAAACGTCTGGATCTCTTTTGGCACTGGCCCAAGGGAAGAATGGGAGGCTGGCTGTGCCCGCTCTGTCAGGAACTATGCCAGAGAGTGGCTCTCATCTCACGCCATGGTTGTTCCAAAAGGTAGGGCCCCTTTGGACTAGGGAAGCATTTCATCTTGTGACTTCTGAGTGTCCTCAGTGAAAGGTGCTGGCAGTGGCAGGTTGACACACGAGAAGACTCCAGGGGCTGTGCGTTTGTTCCGTCTCCTTCAGACTTTTGAGCTCCCCCTATCCCACCTTCTACTAGCTTCCCCTGGCCTTTTAGCATGTTTGTTTATATTTATTTGGGCGCACACGCATGCATGCATGTACGCGTGTACGTGTGTGTGTGTGTGTGTGTGTGTGTGTGTTTGAGACCATGAATATCAGAGAACAATTTGGGGGAGTCAGTTCTCTCCTTCTGCCATGTATGTCCCAGGGACTGAACCCAGGTTGTGGGGCTCAACAGGCCTTTGCCCACTGAGCTGCCTTGCCAGCCCTATTTCTGGGTTTGTTTGTTTGTTTGGTTTGTTTGCGATAATGTTTCACTACGTAGCCCAGGCTGGCCTTGAACTTGCGATCCTTCTGCCTCATCTTCCCAAGTACTAGGATCACAGACATGAACTACCACACCTGACCTCCTTGTCCAGTTCTAGTTCGGAATCTACACAGGTATAGCTCTTGCCCAGGTGAAAGTCCACAAGCTGGGAGGTGGTAGGACCTACCTGAAGGTCCCAGTGAGACACTTGCAGTCCATCTGCTGGACCCATCTGCTGCGTCCTTGAATGGCTGCTCACAGTTTGCCACCTTTTTGCTCCCAGCAGCCTAGGAGAGCTGTCCCTACCCACCCAGTGTTCTCTCCAGTTCGGTTCCTTGGCCTCTGTTCCGAAAGAGTCATTTCTCACCCTGAGCCTTGCTGCGGTAGACTGGGGTTGAGACCCCTGTGGCCAAGTGCGAGCGGTGAGCAGAGGGGAGGTGTAATTATACATTAGTTTCTCCTCTAGAAATGCTAATCGGGAAAAGCAATTAAAAGCAACTTTTTTCCCTTAGTAATCTGTGTTAAAAGCTGGTAATGAAGTTTCGGGCCGTTGTGACTCAATATTTCAGCTTCAGCGACTCAAGTCAAAACAATCCAAGCCCAGGAGTTTGCTAGCAGCTGAGCTGGGCTTGGGCAGCAGCTGCGAGCCCCGATGTTCCTTCTTCATAGCAGCCCACCCTACACCCCTCCCCAGCTGGGGAGGGGGGGGTCTGAGTAACAGGGAGGTGTTTCCTCTGGGACATCCCTCAAAAACCCCAGGACCTGGAAGTATAGTGGCAGCACTTCAGGGTAGGGTCAGACCTGGGAAGGCCACAGGGAGGAAGTGGGTGCTGGAGGAGCCCACTGGACAGGACAGGCCACAGTCCTGACCTCTCACTTCGGCTCATTCATCTCCCATGTTCGCTCATCCATCGTCCTTATTGAGCAACAGTCATACCTCTTGTTTTAGGAAGTGCAATTATAACAAAAGAGGTGAGAAATCCTGTCCTCCTGCAGCTTGTGCTTGGTACAGGGAAGGAAAAGACAGATGATATAAAAGAATCGGGTTGCTATCAGCTGGGAAACAGGAGCTAAAGAGAAAACTAAAGCAGCTGGAGAGCCTGGAATAAGGATGAGAGGGCTAAGTATACTAGCACACACCTTTAATCCCGACACAGGGAATAGGTGGATCTCTATGAGTTTGAGGCTAGTCTGGTCTATATAGTGAGTTCTAGGACTGCAAGGTCTAACCCCCCCCCCAAAAAAAAAGAAGGAAGATGGAGCAATCCGTGCTAGTTAATATCTGAGGGAAGAACATTTTTATTCTTTTGAGGGAACAGTAACCATGAGACCCTAGCAGCCAAGAGCCCTGCCAACCTACTAACTGGACGACAGCTGGGAGACCCGTGCACCCAGAATGGATGAAGTTTCTATAGAGTTGTGTAGACTATAGTGAGAACTCTTCTATCTGCTGCTTCCTGGGTGAGATTAGACTCTTTTTGAAGGGTTCTGAGTGACATGATCTGATTAGGCACTGGCTCTTCATTAAGAAACAAGCCTCATCTGTCAAACTCTTCCTCTCATAGTCCATTGGGCAAGGAATCTCAACCAGCATGTGGTTTCTCAGTGTTTCATCTGGGAGTGGGTGCAAGTATGTATGTGGGGAGGGTCTGCCTGGGATACCACTTCCTATCTCCAAGCCCTGCCTTCTCCCAGGAAACAGTTCACAAACAAGGTCTTGTCACTTTAAGCAGCCCCGGAGCCAGCTTCCCTGGCCTGCTTTATCTGAAGTCCAAATGCATGTTGTTCTAGGACCGATCCGCTTTAGCTAATTAATAATCTGTCAGGAGCCACCCAGGGGATTAGCTGCCGAGCTGAGCTCCGCCAAGCCCTGGCAAATGAGCCCCGCACTCCTTAGGGACATGGAGGTGACTTTGAGGGGTGTAGGCAAAGGGGACCCCCCCAACAGGTGAGCAGTGGCATGGGGGAGTATAGGAGTGCCCATTGACGGGGGTAGGGACAGTTAGAAGGAGAATGTCTTAAAGGGAGTCTGCTGTCCCATGACGGGCAGAGATGGGTAGTGAGATTTCCATTCTCCCTGGCGATCCTGTTGCCCACTAGAACCCATCCCTACCTGTCAGATGTTCCTGTTGACTAGCTTGGGTTGAGTTGCCAGAGTTAGCCAGTTATGACGATACGGGACCTCCAGTGAAATGTGAATCTCACATAGACTGTGTACAATTTTTAGCATTAAGTATGTTCAATGTGATGTTCAGGATATACTTAAGTAAAGAAAGTATTCATTGTGTAGTAGACATTCATGTCTCCCTGGTCATCCTGTATTTCCTCCGACAACACTATCTGAGAAAGACTGGAAGCTTTGGGGCTTCCTCCCAGGGGTAGTCTGGTGCTCTCTCTGGAAGCAGTGGCATTCTTTGGGGCTCTGCCTGGGAACTTTTCATTCGGGGTGGGACTGGAGTCACAGTGACTTCACTGCTGTTGTCCAGGAAGAAAATGGAGGCCCCTGCCAGCTGGAGCCTCTCAACCTGTGTTTGAGCCCAGGTGGCCCTTGGGATACATGGGGACTAAGTCTCTTTGGAGACATTTGGACTGTGGCCACCTCTCCTAGGTGAGACTTCTGTCTATAGGCTTAGTCTCCAGGCTTCTTCTGAGGGTAAGCCTGAAGCTCTTGGGGGGTAATTTGGGTTGGATGTTAAGGATACCTGCTCTAAGTCTAGACTAAATCAGGAATGAAGTTAGGGACAAAAGCCTGCTGTGTAGGGCCACCTCCATGTTCCAAGGCCTCTGTGCACTGAGCAGAAATATTCATCTGCTGACCTCGGGGCGCCCACTCCCGAGTGCTCGGAGTGGCCCTGTGGCAGCCTCAGGAAGAGCAGGCCATCCAGAGAGCTGGGCTGCCCGATTGTTATTTTGGGCGCCAAGAGGGAAAGTCTTTATTGGAAAACTTGATGGGATCCTAACTTCTCCCTCTGTGACCCCTGTCACCCTGGCTCTGTTCCCCGTGGTCAGGGAGCTCGGGGTAGTAAGAAGGGCCTATTGCCAGCTGGTGGAAGTCCAGCCCTTAGCAGCCAAGGGGCCTGATGCCAGGCAGGCAGTGCCTGAGGTGGAAGCTCTCTCGGCTGGGCTTTGTGCTCTAGGAGTTAACAGCATCCTTGCCCTTGGAGGCCTGGTATTTCCCAGCCCCCTGGGTTGCCTCCTCCCAGCCTTTCCCGGCATCTCCAGCATGGAAGTCTTGTGCTGGGAGCCAAAGGGGCTGGGGGGTGCCGAGCTGGTGGGAACCTCTTCCGCTTCCTGAGCTCTCAGTCTCTTCCCCAGCGTGCCCGGCGGTTTGGCCCTGGTTCTTGAGCCGTCTGCTGCCCGTGCTGCCTCTGACCGACATCGTTAGCGTGGGTATTTATATTTCATTAACGACATTAAGCCCAAATGGCATTAAAAGCAAAGCTGGTGATAAATAGCTTATTAATAAACAGGGAGTGTTCGTGTTGCCTGGCCTCTCCCAGCCCCAGTGTTAACCCTTGCTGCCCTCGATAAATAGTATTCACCCCAAAGATCATTCTTGGAAAGATGGGGCCAGAAGGGCCTATCACGTGACCATCCTCCTGTTGGCTTTGCTCAGGTTCGCGTGTCTCAGAGCCTGTATGGGGCCAGCTCTGGGTCACTGGGGTTCGCATAGACTGGCCAGACTCCTCACAGCCTCTAATCAAATCTCCCCTTCCCCTTTCTCACTCATTTTGATTCTAAAGAAAGTATTTAGAAAATGTATATTTTCTAAGCCACTTAGCCTGATTCCTCCTATTTCCTGGTAGCCCTATCTGAAAGAAGGTTTGTAGGAATTAGGGACCTGAAGGTGACGCTTGTAAGATACAAGCAGCAGCAGCTAGTGCTATTTGGATTCTAGCTTCCAGCAGGCACGCTCCCAAGCATGCGCAGTAGGTAGCTTCAGGGATCCCATTCAGCTTCACTGGCTGATCGGGGCTGGCACAATTAGTAGAGTGCTTGCCTATCATGCTCAAAGTTCTGAGTTTCATCCCCAGCACCACGACAATGGGCACGGTGAACCATGACTGTAATCCCAGAACTTGGGAGAGAGAAGCAGGTGAATCTCAAGTTCAAGGTCATCTTCAGCAACATAGAAAGTTCCAGGCCAGCCAAGTATACAGAAAATAACAACAACAACAACAACAATAATAACAATAATAATAATAAGCTGGTGCCCAGGAGAGCAAAATAGCTTCACCAGCTGGGGCTCACATCACATAGCCTACTGAGCCCCTGTTATCACCCAACCTCCTCAGAGACAGGACATGTCAAGGAGAGGTCAGCCTGTCCCTGCCTCTTGAACCTCAGACCAGAACTTCTTAGAGTTGAGAATCCAGTTGTTGTTTTTTTTACTTTGCATCCCCCCCCCCCCAATTTGGGACTCCTGCTCTGTTAATGTGACAACCCTGCCAGGTAGACATGTTTAAAAGAAGGCTGGTGATGACTGTGCACTCTCCAGCTTACCTCTTCCCCTATAATTAAAAAGTGCCATCTGGGGTATCCATAACCCCAATAACTACACACTCAAAGAGTCCTCTGTGTCTAGATGGGGTAACTTCTGTGTGTGCCCTCTTGGAGGGAGGACCAGCCAGGCTCTGTTGTTTGGGGTTAGGTTAGCATACCATGCATATCAGCTTGTTCTTAACACATCTGAGAAACAGAGGCAGATTCGGGCCCAGGTGCACCCCTATCCCAACCCCGTGACAAAGTCAGCTGAAAGAAAAGAAATTACAGCCCTATCTGAACTCTGAAGACCCCACTTAGAGCCTTTCGTCCCTCCACAGAAACAAGCTTCTTCCCATAGTCCTACCCCACTTGCCTAGAGTGGAAAAGGGGATTTCTTGGAGTGTGGCCATGTAGGAAGGTAAGGAGGGAGAGAGAGAGAGTAGGAATTGAGGCTTCCATGTGGTCGTGTGCAGAGGACAGGGGCATAGGTCACGTTCCTGCCACCATCTAGCTGTGTCCAGTGAACACTCAGGGAACACAGAGAGTAGATTAATGGGCAGGATTTCTGGTGCTGTCCCTGCCAGGGGCCTGGTTGGCTTCTCCAACTAATTCCTGAGCAAGGAATGAAGGAAGCAGAAGCCCCACACCACAGGGCTTCCCATCAGAGAAGGCCCGATTTAGCGGGTGAGCAGGCCTTGGCTGTCACAGCACCGCATGGTGGGTGGCAGGGAATTGAAGGCACAGGAACGTCATGACTGTCACCCACCTTTTATTCCTGCTGTGCAAGGCCTGTGCCTTATAGCAGCCATCAGAGAACCCAGAACGGGAACCAGCAGCAGTCTTGACAAAGAAGGGGAGGGAGGGCTTTAGGACAGGCCATACTGAGTTGTGATCTAGGCCTGCAATAGTTTAGATATGTGACTCTCTCTTCCCTGTGCTTGGCTTCATTGTCCTCCACTGTGAAATAGGCACAGTTATGCTTAGTTCCAAGAATATGTTCTCTAAAATGCCTGTGGCCGGGCTTCACTCTAGGAAGAAACTGAGCAAGGGATGATGCCTGCCTTAACTCCCATGAGGCCTCCTCTCTCCTTGTCCCTGATGATCTGGCTGAGAACGATGAGGAAATGTTCTAAGGGGCATACCTCACCATCCCCTGACTGTGATACCCAGGACTGGACCTCAGCTTCTGTTACTTCCTTGACTGGAGTTGAGACATGTTTTCTTTCAAGGTTCTTCTATGGACATCTGGGTGGATGTCTCTCCTCTGGCATTGTCAGAACATCAATAGCAACCGTAGCTTCTGCCCTGGTTTGGCAGGTGCTAGACTGAACAAGTTGACCCCCCCCCACACCTAGAATTTGGTTCAACCCCATCTTTTGTGCTGTATCAGTCTCTATGAGAGATGAGAGCATGCCAGCCCCCCCTCCTCTGTAGGTCCTTGCCTTCCTTCTTCCCAGCCCGACCCTCAGTGTAGGCCGCCTATGTTCCCCAAGAACAGAAGCTGGGCAAGAGCTTGGGGAATGGGGGTGTCTGGTATGCCCTTGTCCTACTTTGATGGACTGGCACAGCCTACCAGATGGCGTCCCCAACATGCCACTTGTCACCCGGAGGATTGGTGAACATCTGTTTCTGCTTGGGATGGACCATACAGGAGAAGACATAGGTCATCTGTTTTGCCTGTGTTGTCTCAGACCCACCCAGCCATAGGTGACTCAAAGGAAAGGACTATAGTTACAGCCTGGAAGAGATCTAAGGCATGTGGATTGACATGTCGGTCAGTGGTCCAAGATGAGGGTCTGTGGCCTTCCACCAAGTGAGTCAAGGCCACTCCACATCCAGTCTCTGACCTCCATGGGTAGTAGAAATAGCGAATGTTCCCCTGGGTCATATGGTGTCCAGCAAGAGGCCAGCCTTGGGGGACTGGGATGTAGATAGGCAGACAAACCCTAGAAGTCTCAGGCCCAGGGCTGGCACTCTCGTGGGGTGTGAAGCACTGTTTCGGCTCTGTGTCTGTTTCCCAGCAGTGAGCAATACCATCTGATGCCAGCCATGGGCAAAGCAGCCGCTGTGGAAGGCCTCAATGACCAGAAAGGCGGGAGGCTCCTGGGTATTCGCTCTGGGAGTTTCTCCTACTTTCAATTTCTTTTTTGCCATTGTGGTGTGTGTGTGTGTGTGTGTGTGTGTGTGTGTGTGTGTGTGTGTGTGTGTGTTGGTTTTTTATTCTTCTTCTTGGGGTCTAATTAAAGACTTGGAGTCGTTTACAGCCTGTGGTTGGCTTTTTATTTGGAGCCTTGGCAATTACCTCCTGCCCTAAAATAAGTTTCGATGGAGCAGGGGTAGGATTTTTCTGTTTGGCCAAGTACTCACTTTAAGTTTGGTGTGTGTGTGTGTGTGTGTGTGTGTGTGTGTGTGTGTGTGTGTGTATGGGGGTGAGTGTCATGAAGCCTTCCCCTCTGTCCCTTTGCAGTTAATGCCTTCTTATCACTCTTCACTTCTTAAAAGTCCCTTGGCCAAGGCAGAAGCTGGGGCAGCGAGAACAGTGTGTCCTCAGCCTCGCTGTGCTTCGAGGTAGCTCTGTGACAACAGGTAGGTCATATGCTGAGTCTGTCCCAGTTTCTTCACCTGTGATTGGGCCCAGGACCTGGGCATTGCCTGGGGTGTCTCTCTGCTCCTTTAGAAGCAGTTGTTTGGCATAGCACATCAGGGAGGGAGGAAGCCCCCTGCGCCAGCCCCGGTACCACCAGCCCCTTTTCTCCTCTCCGCTGACACACCTCATGTTCTAAAAGGAACATGTTCCCAAAACTCTTTACCCATTTCCTCCTTGGTTTGCCTGGTCACTGTATGAGCAGGTGCAGTCACCTCATTTCATAACCAAGCTGTACAGCAGCCAGAGATAATTTGTGGCTTTTCTGATATCTCTTGGCTTAGAGGGGACAGAGCCTGGTGATCCAAACCCAGGTCCTGAGGCTTTAGGTCAGTCAGAGGCACAGAAATCAGAAATGGACAAAAAGGATTCAATAAGTCTATTATGTGGGGGTGGAGGGTAGAGCCTTGGAGAGTCAGTCTCCCCAGCCCCATCAAGGAGCTCTGTGAGGTTTCTATCTGTTAAAGCAAGTGCTGACCTGCCAAAAATATCCAGGTCATAGTAGGCTCTGATTTCTCTGTTGTAGGTAGAAGGTCAGGCAGCCCATTCCTTGAGCAGATCAGGAAACTTCTTAGCTGGCTGGTGGGGACTTGGAACAGCTGTGGAAGCGTACAGGTTGATAGATGGATGAATGGGGCATAGGACTGGGCCTGAGTCTGGGTGCATAGTGATGTGTGGCAGGGAGGGCAAGGCTCTTCTGTACACCAAGCAGCTATTTAAATAAGAGCTGTCAGGATGAAAGGCTCTTGTTGGTTTTCCCAGGGGAGTGAGACCACATTCCCTCATCAGTGCACACCTGTGCATGAGTGCCCTTCCCCTTTTCTGCTAAAGCCCCTCTAAGAAATCCAGGTACCATAGTCCTGACTCTAGGACGGCTCCTTGGTTCTGTCTGATATGCCTGTTCTAAACACACACACACACACACACACACACACACACACACACACACACACGCACGCACGCACGCATCTAAATTCTGGACCTTGGACGTGTTAGGGTATGCATTGTGCCTTAAAAAGCAGAATAGCTTTTTTTTATGAAATGGGAACAACTTTGTCTAATTTCGGGGACAGGGTGGGAGTGAGAGTCCCTCAGGCGTAAGGTTTGAGGCAGTTGGAATAGTGGAAGACGAGAGTGCTTGAGTTTCCAAGGACTGATTAGACGGTATGCCAAGTGTATTAAATTTTGCAGACATTTTAACAGCAATATGCTAGATAGTTGGGTGTCCCCTGAGGCGGCTGGATCTTTTATACCCTTCGCAGAAGGTCAGAACCCTCTTCTGCCTGCCTCCCCCACCCCACCCCAAGCTCTCTGCTGCTCTCTTTTCACCCTCCCTCTCCTTAACAATTTCCCTCTGGTCCCTGACACAGAGAACACCTCATCCCTCTTGTCCTGTTGCTGAGGGATATGTTGGGTCTTTGAAGTTTGGGAGGGGTACAAATGGGGGAACCTGATTTCCATTCTATGTCCTTTGCCCTTTCTCCCCCCCCCCCCCATTTCAGAGACTGTTGTAAGACCTGCTCCCTCCCTCCTTATTTTTATAGAAAAAAAGGCAGGAAAAGAATCCATCTGGCATATGAATAATTGAAATGCTTCACTCTCTTCCTGTGGCTGCTGTTTGTTCTCAGCTCCCCCAACCCCAACCCATCCCCCTGAGTACGGGTCTATGAGTGAAGCATGGTGGGCATTCTTCAGAAGGCCTCTGGTGAGGCTCGAGGCTCACCTTAAACTGGAACTCTTTCTTGAATCGATACACCTGAGTGGGGGCCATGTGGGCCTACAGTTTCTTTCTTGCTCTCCATGGAGATAGGCAGCCCCTGACCAAAGTGTCCCTGAAATATCACTCAAAGTCGATTCTCTCTGGGCTTCAAGGGATAGTCCCCCCAATATCACTTCAAGTCGATTCTCCCTGACTTCTGCCAGAGTCCCCTGGGATTCTCTCGTTTATACCACATTCTTCCTGGCCCCTCACCTCTGTCCCTCTGTCCTAAGAGCCTGGGGCTATCCTGGAACGTCAGGGACTTCTGTTTAGGAACCCTAGCCTGGGCAATATTTCCTGTGTGCTCTCTTAGCCCCTCACCAACGGAGCTGATTGGGCACTCTGCCTTGACACTGCTCCGTCTGTGCCATTCCTCTGTGCTCAGCCTGAGTTCACCCACTTCTCCATAGCTTTCCACAGACTTCTGGATGGAAAGCCATGAGGATGAAAGCTTCAACTTGGCTTTCTGGGACAAGACGGGAGAAAGTACCTGTGAAGGAGGTGGGAGATTGGGGCAGGGCTGAGAGATAGCATGGGCTCAGCCAGGCCTGGCCGAAGTAGGCAGATTGTTCAACATACAGAGCCGGGACCAGCTGCAGCATCCAGCTCTGTGTCCAGGCTGAGAATTCACTGTCTCTTTAAAACCATTTAGAGGAAAAACAAAAGAACTTTAGTACATTAATTCTAGATGAAGATGGGCCTCCAGATGACTGCCTGAGCCACGTAATTCCCTGAAAGCCAGCTCCCCCTCCCTCTCTCCCCCTCCCCCCTTCCTGCCCCCTCTGCCCAGCTCTAGTTCTTCCTCCTCGTTCCTGGTTCTTGCTTTGTGAAAAGCTGACATAGGAGTTGCACGAAACATCATTGTGGGCTTTCTGCTTGAAAAGTCAATACTTCTGTTTGTTTGGGACATGGCGTTTGTGTCCTGTGAGAAGTATTGACTTGCAGCTGTGGGCCCTGGGGTTATAAAGTGCTGGGAACCAGCAGTGCGGAGGGGCTGGCGTAGACAGAACCACAGGGTAGTGAGGGGGACCTTTCTCCTATACTTTCTGGGTTGCATACACTAAATCTCAGAAAATAACTTCCCATCCCCAGAAAGACGGTTCAAGCAATACCAGAACCTTCTAGATCTTTTCTGGATTCAGGAAAAAAAAAATTCCCAGTAAGCAAAATATAATTCAAATGAAATTTAAATCAAGTTTGTTAATGTATATGTATAAATATATAAATATAACATATATATATATATATATATGTCGTTTGTAAAGACTCCTACACATGTTATAAAAACTGCAAAATGTCTGGCATTCCAGGTCCTAGTACGAATAATTAGATATTTATATCCAATAAAACTGGTTTGATGGGGAAATCGTTTCCCTGTGTGGATTCTCATTTGAGGACGAGTTTCGGTGGTTGGGTTTGTTTTTTTCCTGACAATAAAACCAAGGGTTTGGCACCAACAAATGTATTTCCCGTAAATATCTAAATCTCTTTTTTTTTTTTCCAGCATAAGCTCTGTAGACGGGCCCCGTCATGCCAGCCTGCTCTCCTTCCCTGCCGCTCCGCTTTCACTGGAGACAACTGAACATAGCCTGCCCTCCCCTGTACCCCAAGCTTGAGGTCTAGCCCAGGACCAATGCAGGGGTTCTCGGGCATCTCAAGTCTGTTGCCTGCCCTCCCCACCAGCATGCAGGACAACTTCACTGGGCTCCATGCTTTGCACTTTTTTTCTTTTAACAGTTTCCTGAGATGGGACTTCTATTCTTATTAGTCCTGAAAAGTCCATTCTAAGTATTCTTCTGATTTTTAAACCTTCTACCACTAATTTTCAGTTTCTCTTCCTCTGTCTCCTGTCTATAGAACTTTCTCCTCCTCTTCCTCTCTACCTGAGTGCTGTTGGACCTGCTGGCTCACACCCTTCCGGTTCTCTTCCATGAGTGCTGGGGCCCTGAGGAAGCAGTTTGCCTTAACGTCCTGGCCTGGGAGACCTCCCTTTCCAGCACCCACCCTCCTATCCCTTCCGTCTGTTCTTCACTGGTGAACAGATGGAGCCAGAAGATGCCAGGGATGGCTAGGATTCTCGCTCCCATTTTATGGATGTGGAGCTGAGGCTCAGGGTGGGGAAGATGGCTGGGGTGGGGCGGGTTTAAGGTTCTTCATTGAGATGGGCAGAGCAAGGCTAAAAGCGTAGTCCCTTGACTTTCAGCTGGTTCTTAGAATGGAGAAGACTCAGGGGACTCGCTCTGCGGGATCTAATCCATGGGGAGACTTGGGCAAAGTGGCTTACCGACCTGAGCCTCACTTTTCCTGTTGCAGCCTGTGCTTTTTACACTGTAGGGCCACCAGGAGAGGTGACTGAGCTTACATATGACAAGCCTTACAGTCAGTGCTGGGCAGGTGGAGTGCTGCCCCAGAAAGTGGTGAGTTGGTGTCCACTGTCACCTCGAAGTGAGGACACAAGCTCACAGGGTGACCTTGTCTACATGGTTTCCCACATGTGGCACTAGTGCTTCTGCCTGGCTCCCTAGTGGTTAAACTTCACCCTCTCAGGAGGGATCAAAGTACCTTGCAGTCCTTAGAGGTCTGCCATTACCTACCTTCAACAGGAAGGAAAGGCCAGGGGACTACGGAAGAGCTGGCAGAATGTCCAGCAGGACATTCAGGGTTCCATGAGGAATATGATCTCTAAAGGGAGTGCCCAGAGAAGCAGAGAAATGGACTGCTGTGCCTTCCACAGTGACCTAGCCCCACTTTGTCCAGGACATTTGGGCCAAACTGTAGCCTGAGCACTATAGGGGTAATAACCCACTGTTCTGATGAAGGCCATTCAGATCGAAGATAAGAAGTCACTGGAAGGCTGTGTGGCCAGAGTGGCCTGTTGAAGGGACTCTGAGGGAAGAGCTGCTAACACTAGTGGGAGACGCTAAGCTTAATTACAGAGTGACGGTTGGAGAAAATAGCCTCAAGGTACAACTGGGGCTGCTAGGGTGTACTATCAGCACCTGCCACATTCTCCACATCCTACCCCTGTCTTCCTCATCCTTACCAATGGGTCCTGCATGTTTGTCCTAGGCATGGCCAGCTGCCCTGAGGATGTCCTTAGCAATGATACACAGAGTGTCACATGCAAGCTTCACCAGGGGCCCCTACCCAGGACAGAACACCAGTGATCTGCAAGTCTCTCTCAGGTGCAGCTTTTCCTCGATGGTAGGTTTCACGTACTACCCAAGAGACCGGACTCTGTCCTGGAAGGCAGGAGCCACTCTACAAAAGACACCTAGCTGGCTTGTTCATTGTTGTCTTTTTTTATTTTTCTTCTCTGCCCCAAGCTCTAGGAAATTAAGAAAGAGAAAGAAAGAAAGAAAGAAAGAAAGAAAGAAAGAAAGAAGGAAGGAAGGAAGGAAGGAAGGAAGGAAGGAAGGAAGGAAGGAAGGAAGGAAGGAAAGAAAGAAAGAAAGAAAGAAAGAAAGAAAGAAAGAAAGAAAGAAAGAAAAAAACTCAACAGGAAAGGCAGCACCTAGGCTTCCTGTGACTGGTTCCCAGAGAAGTCAGTCACATCTCCCCTTGTTGAGAACATTTTGACAGCATAAAATTGCTGCTGGAATGTGACTTTAACGAAAAGTAAAAAAAAAAAATCCTTCCTTCATGCATATGGAGTTTTTTGGAAAAAAAAATGGTATTTTAATGCTTTCTATTAAATTGGGACTAAAAGTGGTGTCTTAATTTGCATGCATTAGCATATTTGCATATAGATCACTGAAATGGTGGAAGAGAGAAGAGCCTTTAAATGAAAATTCTTTTAAAGGCACAGGCCTGCCTCCATCTCCCTCTCCCTCTCCCTCTGGGATGTGTGCTTGATCTTTTCCTCCTACCTACAACCCTTGTGTCTTCATCAAACTGAGAAGAGATGGATGGTCAACACCCTGCCTTTCAGGGCTGGCTCAGGTGGAGTCAAGGACTGGAAAGCCCCAACTCTTGGTCATCACAGCCCTGTAGCTTCTTCGTACAGACAGGGCCCCAAAGTGGCCTGTCCCAGCAGGTGCTCTGGGGAGAGGCCTATGTGCGGCCTGGGTCCCTGAGCCCCTGCCATCTTAAGTCTTCTCATCTCAACTGCTTTTCTTCTGGCCTACCCCTGGAGATTTTTTTTTTTTTTAATGACAGGCCCACTGTAGACACCCAGGTTGCCAGCCACTGTCCTGGGCCTATAGCCATTGGGCACAAAGGGAGGGGCAGGTGGAGTGTTCTCCTTCCTCTGGTACTCTCTACTGTGCCAGCTTTCCCTCCCTACCTTCCTGACCCAGAAGGCCCAGGCTGCCATGTTCCCTTTATCGTTAAGTCTCTAGTTCAAATGTCACATCCTCAAAGTATGCAATATAACTCCAGCCGCTCCTCAGTCAGTCTCCTTCCTGTGTTCTCCTCACAGAACTTGCTGTTTGTCTATTTTATTATTTGTCTCTCCTCTACTGCTTCCATCTTTACTTGAGGTAAAAACAGGGATTGGCATCCATCTTGCTTATGGCTGGATCCTCCAGTGCTTAGGACAGTGTTGGGCACACTGGTAGATGTTAAGCATTTGTTGAATGAGTGAAAGGTGGCCAGTTTCCCCAGTGTCACTGCCCAACTGTACATAGTGGTCTCAGTGCTGTACCCCAGCCCCTTATAGATGTCCTCGTTTGGCCCGAGGACTCAAGACTGGGAATCAGCCAGGACCCTCCAGGCTACTCTGAGGTACTTTGGATGGCAACTTGGAAGCAGGGGCCCTTGCCTTGGTGAGCAGCTGGGCAGGTGGCCTGTATGAAATGCACAGCTGAAGGGAACAGTTTTGACTAATGGAGCCAAGAGTCCTCTTGTGGCAGCCCAAGGAACCCCAACCCTTATAACCCATGTAACTCTCCCACAGGCACCTTTCTTTCAGGTATGATAATCCCACAGATGTTTCAGGGTGTGCAGTCAGGAGCCCCAGCATTCTGTGCCCAGACTCTGCTGCTGGCCAGCCCTTGTGTGAATGACGGAGTCTTCAGAAGTCCCATCATTCCACACGGGAAAGTGCGGTCTGGCCACTAAGCTCAGCACCACCCCTTGATTCCCTACTCTGGTGGGCAGGGATTTCTGAAATGCCCCTCCAAGATGACAGCAGGCTTCATGCCCAGCCTGAGGGGGAGGACCCAGGGGGGCTGAGGGGGACGCCCAGGGTTGGAGAGGGGCTGGGCCTCCACCGCTAATGAAAATCGGAAACCAATTGAGCAGGACAAGGTGCCCAGCCAGCAGGTTGTGGGAACGAGGGGCCTAATGGATGTGGCTGGTGGAGGGGAGGGGGGTGGGGAGAGCGGATGCCTCATTGATCGCCCACTGGCTATATTTATCCACCTTGGGTCTGTGGCCCCAGCAGCTGGATGGCACAGGGATAAATAAATGGCCGCTGAAATATTCATGAGCTGCGCACATACACACTGGTGGTCAGGGGGACTGCCAAGGGCCTTCGCTTCCTTCCTTCACTGTCTTCTGCAGGAATCTTTCAGGAAATTCCTCCCACCTGGGCTAGGTGAAGCATAATGCAGCCTCACTGGGCACCTAGCCCAGCCTACTACCATGGGAGCGCCTGTGAGGCCTGGGCCAGGCTGGTTCCTGCTTCTGTATCTGTCTTGTAATGATGGATTAGACATGTAGGGCTGGGCTGTTTGCTTGACCTTGGGTGCCCTGCTGGACCATGTCCTCCTCAAGGCAAACTGGTAGCTCATTTATTCCTGTATTTCCCACATGGCCTGGCATGGTGCCCGATGAGCCCTTGAGAGAGGGCTATTGTATGCGCAGCGGTGGGCTGAGTCTCAGCTCTGGACTCAGTTTCCCCATCTGCAAAATAGAGTTAAGATCTGTGTGGAATGTTTAAGTATGGTCCTGGGGCTGCTAGAATTGGAATCCCTGGTGCAGCAAGCTTAAGACATGATTCTGGGCCTGTCTAGACTGTTGAATAAGACATTCCCAAGGAGAGACCTGAGAACTGCACAGATTCACCGAGCTTCACAGTGATTGGCTGATCACTTGGGTTTAGAAGTCCTGGCTTGTGACTCTCAATACCTTGGTCTAGACAGCATGTGGCCACTCAGAACACACAGGCCTATTTTGTGATCTGCAGCCTCTGACAAACAGGATCAGTAGTGCAAGAGACAGAGAATGATTCTAGAGCGTCTGGCATCCTGGTGAAGCTGCTTGGGGTGGGGCTACCCAAGCCGGGCTGAAATTGACCCAACTGTGCTCCATGTACAACTAGAGATGATGCTAGTGCCTTGTTCAGCGACAGGTGGGACCCGGATATGGGCATGCAGACCCTATTCACATCCTCTGTGGTTAGCTGCCAAGTTGGGTGCCCAGGAAGGCGTGGACTCAGTTTTCTTGGGGAGGGGGACTCTCTCCTGCCTTAATGCCCACAGTTCTTCCCACTGAAGGAAGGCCTCAGTGGCAGAGAGTGAAGTCATTGGTATGGCTGTTTGACCAGAGTTGGCTGGACATTTTCAGCCAGATGTGCTCACAGACACCATAGACCTCTGCCCTGCCCATGGACCCAGCAGCCATGCGGTCCTAGAGCAGCACAGAGCCATGCACTACTGGCCTGTTGGGTGCCACAGGGCTTGTCCCTGGGTAGGCAGATGCCCATGACTTGAAAACTATTTGACCCCATTTAACAGAGGGGACCGAGGGCTAAGCTGGCCATCTGTGGTGAGTCTCTGCGGGCTTAGAGTATAGAAGGAGGCTGGGTGAGGACAGAACTTCTGTCCCCAGCATTCAGCTAAGAGGCACCAGCCAGCTCTTCTTGCCAGCCCACCCCCTCCCCCAGCCAAAGTTTGATGCAAACAGAAGCAAACTTTGGGGACAGCCTTGGCGCTGCGTGGAGCCCGGCTGAGCCTGAGAGTGGCAGAGAGAGCGGAGGGAGGCAGCCTCGGGAGCCCTGGCGCCTGACTCCGCGGTCCCCAGTCCCCTCCCAGAGCTCCGGGTCCGCGCCCGCGTTTGCAGGCGCCTCTCTCGTCAGCTCAGAATGCAGCTTGGGGCCCGTGGCGGCTCAACCTTTCCCTCTCCCAGAGCCCCGGTCTAATCAACCCCTATAATTTATGCAGAAAATATGATTTATATTTAATTTCACCACACTTGCATTGTTAATTTGAGATGTAATTAACCCGTCGCCATGACAACTAATTTTGTGATGCCGTAAATTACCGCCGTCTTTTCATCAAAATTCAGTTACTTTGGCTCCTGTGTGCAATGTACTGATGCAATTAGGTTGCTAAGGGCAACTCAAAAGTGTTCAATTTCTTTTGTGCAACTGCAATGGGATAGAAGCTTCCTTGCGTCCTCCCAGGGTCCATAGGCTGGGAGCTGGGGGCTTGTGCTGCCCTAGAGGAATGCTGCTGGGAAAAACTGGGCTGGGTGGGCAAAGGCCGCCTCTGCCACTGCGGCCCACCCTCTTCTCTGGAATAATTGTTTTTCAACAGTGGCCCCTGGACACATGCCCTGTGCGCATCACAGGACCTCAGGGCACCGGGCGGGTTCTCCCCTCACCAGCCCAGGCCTCACACTTTCTGTCCCAGCATCTTGTGCTCCACTTAGGAAACAACCTCGCCTTTCTTCTTGCCCGGTGTCTAACTTGTTTATATAGATCTTTCTCTCTCTCTCTCTCTCTCTCTCTCTCTCTCTCTCTCTCTCTCCTTCTCTTTTTTTCTTTATTTAAAACAAAAACCCTCTGTGTTGCTTTTGTCACGTTAATTCCCATTTTGCCAACACCAGGGGCCCAGGCAGACGAGTTACCAAGGAACACAAAATTTTAATTAGTGTATTTTAATCATTCAGGCTTTCCGAGCTAATCCACACGCCCTGGAGAATTCCCGAGATGCAGCTCTGCCCTGCTTTACCATTTATTGTTGAGTCTATTATAATTACTGTTAGCAGGTGGGGACTGGGAGATGTTTATTATGAGTTTTTCATCTTTAGTATAATTACCGAAAAAAACAAAATAAAAAGATGTCGTTGTATTTTGTTTCCTAGAATTATTTTTTGCAGGGGAGGGCATGGTCATAGGATTTTTTTCCTCTTGCTTTTTCCCAGGCAGGTGACTTAGAGTTTTGGCACGGGAAGGTATACACTCTTCAAGTTCAGTGCTGAGTCCTTTTCAACCCTGGGAAGGCCCAGGAAGGTGGAAGAGGCTGCCACCTCTTACTGTCCCCAGCTCCTCTGCTGCATTGTTCTTTGAGAATGAGGAAGGGCTAAGGCCGCTAGCTGAAAGGGTCTGTGCTTCTGCCTTGAGCCAGTGGCTCTGTTGGGTTCTGGTCAGTCTGGAGATCTGGGCAAGGTGCACCTGTTGGAGGTGAAACTCAGCATCTCGCATGGTTATAAACAGGACAGTTGACGTTTATTGAGTGTATAGATTGTGCCAACCCTCAGGGTGCCCTCTTTAGCTGCATAATTTTGATTAATCCTTCAGCAACCCTCCGAAGCAGACACCAAGGTCAACTCAGATTTTATAGAGGGAGGGCCAAAATGTAGGATCCCAAGCTAAGAAGTTGCAGCAAAGAATTGAAACCCCAGTCTGTCCCTGGAGCCCAGGCTCCTGCCAGCTGTACCATAGCAGGTCTTCTAGCTCTTCCTAGAGAGCTCACCTCCTCCCAAAAGTCTTCCTGGATTTCCTGAGACTAAGTTAGGGCTCTCTCTGTATGTCCCCTCAGCTCAAATCACATAGTCTCAGTCCCTGCCCATGTGACTTGTAGCTTCCTGGTAACTTCTCACTGATGGCCTGACTACTTCTACCAGTGAGGGTAGAGGGTTTTCTGTTCCTGTTGAATCACAGTATCTGATACCTTTGGTACAAAGACAGCCTTCAGGGAGGTCTGTGGGGTAGGTGGGGGTGCATGCTGTACTTGACCTCAGCAGCTTCAGGGTCTCTGCATGTGAACATCCTGAAGCAATGCTCTTCCAGCAGAAGCCAGGGGACTGGCAGGTCCCTGGGCTTTCAATTCCTGCAGGAAAAGGTGGCTTAGGGACCAGAGTCAAGTTTGACTCTTGTCCTAGGAATGCTGGATATGAAATGCAAACCCATAGCTTTGGCCTCTGTGTCCCCAGCCCCCCTACCTATTGGTGACATCCCTGAAAACCCAGGCTGGCGCTCTTACTTTTCTTTCTCTTTTTTCAGGATCAGTTTTCAAATGTTTTCCCCTCTCAATGATGATTTTGAAGATTTCCTAGAAAATTCTGCATCTCTGCACTAGACCCCAGATTGGGTCTGAAGACCATTAGCCCAGGCAGCATGGAGTGAAATGCACTGGAGTCAGCCTCTGCTCCTTTTCAGCCTGCTGCCCTGGGGACAGAGGGGGAGATAATTACCATGTCCTTGGGAAAGGGCCCAGTGCATGCTGGGAGTTGCACACTGGTGGCAGGACTCCCTGTTTGGTTCTAAATTCTTGGGCACCCCGTCTGCCAGCTCCTCTTTAGTTCTACACTCACCCTGAGCTGCTGCCCTCCGCTGGGATGCTAGACCTGATCATGTGAAGGGTGGACACGGCCCCCTCTCCCAGGTGATTCTGTTTTGTTTTGTTTTATTTTATGATTATTATTATTTTTTTTTTTTGGTCTTTTTGAGACAGGGTCTCCCTGTAGCCCCAGCTGTCCTAGAACTCGCTCTGTAAACCAGGCTGGCCTTGAACTCACAGAGATCTGCCTACCTCTGCCTCCCAAGTGCCTGTTTTAATATTTTATTATTTTTATTTTATGTGTATGCCTGCTTTGCCTGCATGTATATAAGTGCATCTGTGTCATGCAATGCTGCAGAGGTCAGAAGAGGGTGCGTCAGATTCCCCTGGAACTGGAGTTACAGACAGTTATTAGCAGCCATGTAATTGCTGGGAATCAAACCTCAGGTCCTCTGCAAGAGTTGACAGTGCTCTTAACCACAGAGCCATCTCTCCAGTGCCCCCCCAACCTCCACCCCAAGTTATTCTTTTTAAATGATTTCCAATAACATGTAGCATCTAGCTTGCCTTAGCTTTCATACTACCCAAGGTCATCTGTGCCAGGATGTATAGATCGAGGATCTCAAATCAGAAAGTGGGAAAAGAAAAATGCTCCTGAAACTTTTTTTTTGAGACAGGGTCTCCCTGTAGACCTGGCTGGCCTGGAACTCATATAGACCAAGCTAGCCTCGATCTCAGAGATGCCCCTGCTTCTGCCTCCTAAGTGCTAGGATTAAAGGCGAGTTCCACCATACCTGGCTAAATCTACAACTTTTTGAGTGTCACCACAATGCCACGAGTGGAAAACTGCCCCCATGGCCTTATGTAATTGGTCACAATCAAAGTGTGGAAGCACTAAAAATATTTCTGGGACCGTAGCTCAATTAGTATCATGATCACCTAGTAGGCACGGAGCCCTCCCAGGGTTCCTTTTCCAGTGCTGCATTAAGTGAATGTGAGGGAGCACGTCTGCAATCCCAGCAGTCAGGAGGGACATGCAGGAAGATTGGAGGTTGAAGGTCATCCTCTACTACATAATGAGTCAGCCTGGGGTGTAAAAGAAGGGGAGGGGAGGTGCTGGCAAGATAGCCCGGCAGGTAAATGTACTTGCTACCAAACTCAATGACCTGAGTTCAGTCCCCAGAACTTCCACATGGTGGAAGAGAGAACTGACCCCTGAAAGTCTTCCTCTAACTTCCAAATGCTCCCCATACCTTGCAGGCCCACATACAGAGAGATTGAACTCATACAAAATAAAGAAAGAAAAATATAATTTAAAAAGAAACTGCTAGAAAGAAAGGAAAAAGAAAGAGAAAGAAAATAAAATTACCTTCTGGCTGAGTTATGTATGAAACAAATGAATTTTACTTTTAGATTGGGTCCTTTCCTTAAGATATCTCATAAGTTATGTGTTAAATATTCCTCAAAACATCTGAAATCTAGAAACACTTTTGGTCCCAAGCATTGCTGATAACCATTCCACTGCATCTCTCTTTATGGGATATGATGTGTAATTTTCCTCAAATGCTCTGGCAGCCACAGTTAGGCAGACCCTCGCTGCATCCATGGCCGACTGTGGAACCAGAGAATTGTCCCTGTGGGTGCCCTGTTCCCAAAGCTGCTCTGACCCTGATGCTCTGACAGTGCTTCTCAAGCTTCTAGAGCATCTTTGATTTCTCTGTGTATAGGTTTTTGTTGTTGTTGTTGGGGGGAGGGCGCGTTGAAACAGGGTCTGGCCATGTAGTCCAGGCTGATCTCAAACTCCACCTCCTTCAACCTCAGCCTCTAGAATTCTAGGATTTCAGATGTAAACAACCATGCCCAGTCCCCCTTAGAATCTTGAAAAGTATCGAGGATCCCAAACTTTAATTTGTATGATTTTATCTATTGGTATTTACCATATCAGAAATTAAAAGATTTGGGGGTGGTCATTTTGAGACAGAGTTTCCCTGTAGCCCCAGCTGGCCTTGAACTCACAGAGATCCACCCACCTCTGCCTCCAGAGTGGTGGGCTTAAAGGACACTGTGCCAGGCTAAAAAATATTTTTTAAATTTATTTAATGTCTTCAAAAGTAACCATACATAATCAGCCCATTATGCACAGGGGACACATTTTATGAAAATAATTATTTTCTAAAGCAAAACTTTAGTGAGATCATTGTTTCCTTACATTTTGTGTGTATGTATATGCATGTATGCATGTTTCTGTGTGTGGAAGACAGAGGACATCGGGAATTTTCCTCTGTTGCTTGCTTGCTTGCTTGCTTGATTGATTTATGACAGACTCTGTCATTGAGCCTGATGTTTACCATTTTGGCTAGACTCACCCAGTGAGCTCCCAGTACACACTTGTTTCTGCCCCTCACCTCCCAATGCTGGGGATTCAAACTTGCATCTTCTTGATTTCATCGCAAGCACCCTTAGCTCCCCAACCCCACCTTACCTTCTGTATTTCCTCTATGTCTGACTTAATAGAAGGTGGCCAGCCTCTCCTATCTGCTTCTGCTCTCTGTCCTCTGGGATTGGTTGTTTTGGTTGAAGCCTTTGAAGAAAGTCCTGCTTTGCACACATTTGTGGCTGGAAAAGGGAAGAGCGCTTGTATAGTCTCTGGAGATAGCTGTATAGTCTTTGCTGTTACACCAAAACTCAACAAGTAGCAGTTTCTGAATGGTCCTTTGCCAGTGTGAGATCTGAAGCCGCATCAGTGAGCTTGGGCGCTCTGTTGCAGTAAAACCCACTGGTCTATCTCACACTTGGAATGACTCATTTCCCAAATCTGAGTTGCTGTAACCTTACACATGGGTCACTGAGGGGTGCAGATCTTCTCAATGTCGACACATTTCACTGCATGATATTTTAAAAATCATAGCCATTAATATCCATCTCTGATCTCATCAGAAAAGCTGTTAAGTGCTAGGACACTGTCAAAGTCACAGCGCTAGATACAAGTTTTCCAAAAGCCTGGTCTCTTCGGAAAGGCTCAGCATTTATCACTGGTAACAGCTGTTGTCAGTCCTTCCCCCCTTGAAGTGGCAGGCTCACCTAGTCAGTTGGGATAACTTAGCTTGCTCAAGTGCTGCAGTCTGACCAGTCCTAGCATAGCTCTCAGGGGCTCTTTCGGGTGAAACTGCTGTTCCACAAAGAAAGTAGCTTGCGTTGCTTTCATTCCATCACAGTTTCATCGCCTGAACCAGGCAGTGGATTTGTGTGCACAGCTCCAAATATGTCTCCTCTTCATCCCTTAGAATCTTAGAGAGAGGGCTGGGGATGGTTCAGCTGGTAGTGTGCTTGCCTAGCATGCATGAGGCTCTGGGTTCGATCCCCAGCACAACATAAACCAGGTGTGGTGGTGTACCCTGCAATCCCAGCACCCAGGAGATAGAGATAGAAGGATCAGAAGTTCAAAACTCTCAACTGCATAGTGTATTTGAAACCAGCCTGGGCTGTTCGAGACCCTGTCTGGAAAAAAAAAAAAGTCAAAGAAGCAAAATCTCATGAAGATTAACAATATTTATAGCTTTGTCAAGGATGTTTTTAAGTGAACATGGCCTTTTTGTTTTGTGGGATGAAAGCGAGTGGGGTTGGGGAATGCGGCGACTCGTGCTGCTGCTGTGATTTGTGCTGGGAGCTAGCACTCTGTCACCCCTCTAAAAAAGGCATGTGGCAATTTAGGATTATTATGAAAGCAGTCTTGACTTTATGGGGCCTCTGAAGGGACTTGGGAGTCCCCGGAGACCCTCAGACAGCTCTGAGAACTGCTACCGTCAGCCATCCCAATCTCTCTTTGATCCAGGCTCTGCCCATAGGTTTCTGCCATCTGGAAAAATATGCTCATTCTACACTTGTGTTTTCCTGGCTGACTTGGTTCAACCTCCCCACCAAGCCCCATCCCCTGCCTCTGTTGCCTATCTGAAGCTTCAGTGGGGGAGGCGGCAGTGGGATAGAGCAGTCCAGGGGAGGGAGGAGTGCCCCCCCCCGGGCCTGACCTTTAATGTTCAGGGTCTCCTCTTCCTCTCCTGAAGCCCCTCTGTCCTGTCCCCCACTAGGGCTCAGGCCTGTCTTGAACTTAGGTTCCCACTGCCTCCTGCTGCATGGAGGCCTCGTTTCCCATCGACCACCTGCCCTCACACTAAGGGCCCTGGAGCCAAGGCAGGCTAACCCCTCCTTCTCCCAGCAGCCTCAGCCTCCCTCTGCTCTCCGCCCCCCCCCCCCCCCAGCTGCCTCCCCCAGCACAGCAGCTTGTCCAAGACATTGGGTTTTGTCCCCTCGATCGGGTGCCCTGAGGGGGGGGGGGCTCTTGTTTTCACCTCTCAGCGGCCGGTTTTCCCAACTTTCCCATCCCAGCTCCCTCTGAACAAAGGGCCTCTGGCCCTGTGTGCTGGGCCCGGCCCAGCGAGGGGACTCACCAGCGACTCTTTATTGAGTCTTCAAGCGCAGGCCAGGCACTCCATTAAAAAGCCATTCCCCTTTGTGCCGCCCCGGCCCCCAGCTGTCCCCCCTCTCATGTGATGGTCGGTCACAGTTGTAAAACAACAACACACAGAGTTGGCGACTAACGAGGCTTTTTTTCAAGCTCGGGTCTCCATGGCAACCCCCGTCAATCACTCCTCAGGAGTGCTTTAACCTGACCAAGAGGGGGAAATAAAAAAATAAAATAATAATAATAAAAAAGAAGAAGAAGCCAAGAAAGAAAGAGTTGGAAAGCTAGTGAAAGTGAGAGCCCAGTAAGACAACTGGGGCGGGGGGCATTCAGAAAGTTTCTGGGGTTTGTTCTCCCTTCACCAGAACAATCAAAATTTAATCAGGTGGACAGGATTGTGTCAGTGACTGAAGGGGACTGACATTCATTTCCGTTTTCACATATACTTGAAAACTTCAGTGACTCTTACAAAGACTACAAATGTTGGCCCAGGGGCCTTAAAAAGCTGGACTGTGGCTGTCTGTGGATAGAGTGAGACGAAGACGATCCTATGGGTGGTTAAAGGAAATACATGGTACCATGGGCCCAAGCCCAGAGGTGCCCAGTTGGTGGCCTCAAGCCAACGGGGACAGCCATTTGGCACTTGGCTGAAGTCCATCAGGTGCCTGAGCCCTTCCATGTGAGGCCCAGTGCCAAGGGGACAGCCTACAGTATGTAATGGGCATGGTGCCAAGGGGACACTTGAGGGCCCCTTCCCCAGTGCCATGCTGGGAAGAAGCAGGCCTGCCACTGTGATATGTTGAAGGGGAAGCCCAGTGAGGTGGGCAGCAGTAGGACCCCTCATTCCTCACATGCTGCTGTGCAGCAGATGTCCGGTTCCTGGGCATGTGGCATCGAGCCCAGGGTAAGTTCAACCTTCCTCGTGTTGGCATGATGCCAGGGTATGGCAAGCCTGAGTCGTCGTCCCCCCCACCCTCACCCTGCCCCTGATTCTTGTACATGTTGTCTGGCAGCTAGCCAAGGGCTCCACAGGTTCCCAGGTCTGCACAGTCTGGGCACGGGCCGTGGGCAGTCTTGGCAGCTGCTGCCTGGGCCTGCTGCCGCTTCTGATTGGGAAGGAGGTGAAGGCTGACTTCTCAGCTGGCCTTCATTGCTCAGTACCCAGAATTCTAGCACTCAGACATTTTCTCTCCCTGAAAGTGGAGAGAACACAGACATTCCTATTGTGGCCACTGGCACCGTAGGGAAAGGTACTTTCATTCTTGGAGTCTAGGAGCCTGGCTTGAGGCCTGAATGGATCAAGGAAGGGGTCCTAGGGCACAAAACCTTTCAGAGAGAGGGCACGAACAGGACGTTGGCTCAGAACACTGTTGGCCAGTGCTAGATCCCCGAAACCTGAGGATAATGGATGCAGAAGTGCTTCAGTCTGAGTGCCGTGGAGGCTGGGCATTTTCTTGGACATCTAAGGCCTTTCACAAAGCTGGTACTCGGAATAACAACATAGTTATGAATGAATGGGTGGATAGATGCTGAGCCAGCTACAACACAGGTTTTCGGGACAGTACATGAGGACTGTGAGCTGAGCTCTCACAACAGGTACCTGCCTAATGCTCTGTGGCCCCTGTTCACCACGCTACCCTAGTTATTCAGGCCACCTGCACACCTGCCCCCCACCCTGTCTGGCCTGGACCCTGCCATAGTCTACTCCTTGCCTCTGCCCAGCTCATCCCTATGTCTTTCTGCCTTTGTCCATACTCTTTCCAAGCCTGGATCCAGGCTCCGAGGACTCTCCTCTCTAACTTCTCTCAGTCCTCAGTCCTCTTTCCTCCAGTGCTCTGTTCACTTCAGAGAAGATAAAGCAAAAACTTCTCTGCTTGCCTTGCCCCCTCCCCAACCCCCACTTCGTCCCAGCATTAGCAGTGGGGAAACTGGCCAAGAGCCTGACACAGTGCCACTTACACGACTTCTTAGTGGGTTGACAGCAGCTGACTCATTCTCTGAACCAGCCCCTCCAAGACAGGTACAGACCAACAAAGATCCCTGGCTCGCAGGCCGTCCTGCAGAGCCAACACCCCCCTCCCCCGCCCCCAAGGGAGCTCCATATGACTGCTGTGGGAGCACCCTCCAGGGACTACAGTGGCCTTGGCGGGGCCCCATCCGTGCCTCCCCTTTCCTGGGTGCCCTGGGAAGCTCCTGCAGGAAAGGAATGCTTGCAATCTGCTGGTGTACTGAGCTGGCACAGCACCCAGGCAGGGCCGCACGGTGCCAGAGCCTAGTAAAGATGTTGGCGAGGGCCACCTTCCCCATGCCCAGAGTTTCCTCCAGCCGGGCTGGCATGCAGCCTTCAGCTTGGCCTGAGGCAGCACAAGGACAAGGTGGCCTCCTACCAGGCCCTAGAGGGCCTCACCTCCTCCTCCAGCTCCAGAGAGGGGGAACATGATGGTGATGAGGATTCTGCATCAGTTTGTGTGAAGAGAAATGCAGCAGGTGGGAAAGACAGTATCCATGGCTCAGGCTGTTGGTCTGTGGCCCCAAAGACGGAAGACCTGAGACCTGAGTAAACTGGGATATAAACAGTGTCTCAGTTGCCATTTAATAAGTCAGGATCTAAAAGGGTAGGTCAGACTTCAAGAAACATGAACTTGGTTTCTTTTTTTTCCTTAGTACTATTGAACCCAGGGCCTTCTGTATGCTAGGCAAGTACTCTGTCATTGGGTATTCTACCCATTTTGTGTGTGTGTGTGTGTGTGTGTGTGTGTGTGTGTGTAGTATATGCATGTATGTACAGGTATGCTTGTCTGTAAGTGTACACATGGAGGCCAGAGGTCAACTTTAAGTATCTTTCTCTTACCCCACCCCCCTTTTTTGAGATAGATCTCAAAGAAAAACATAGTCCTGGCTGTCCTGGAACTCACTCTATAGACCAGGCTGGCCTTGAACTCACAGAGATCTGCCTGCCTCTACCTCCTGGTGCATCACCACACCGGCTAACTTATTTTTCCCTTCTCCTGAACTTGGCACTCCCTTTTTCTGCTAGACTGGCTGGCCAGTGAGCCCCAGGACTCCTGTTACCACCTCATCAGAACTGGGGTAAGAGGCATACACTACCATACCAGGCTTCTAAGTGAGTGCTAGGGATGTAACCTCGGGCCCTTGTGCTTTTTACCTGACTCTTTACCCACTGAACCATCTCCCTAGCCCCAGTCTCCCAAGTTTCATTATTTATTTATTTGCACTTTCTATTTTGAAATAAGTTGCCCAGACTGGCCTTAAACTCACTCTGTGGCTCAGGCAGACCTTGAACTTAGGATCCTCCTGCCTCAGCTTCTTTGAGTAGATGGGAATATAGTTGTATGCTACCAGCCTGGGCTAAACATGAGTGATTGATAGTTGTAGTGGGGGCAAGACCATGCGCATCCCCCTAAGGGTGGTTTGAGATGTCCATGAGCTAACATATAAAGCACTTAACATGGGGCCTGACTACAGCAAACTTCAGCTATTGTCAGTATGATCACTGTGGTTGTTATTTCCCAGTGCTTTGAGGTGAAGTTTTACCCTACTCTTGCTCCTAAAGTACTGTGAGACTATAGCTTCCTCCTGAGCTCCCCCTGTCCTTCTAGAGCATTCAGTAGCGTCCCCCCATGACCATGTATTTATGCTATAACACCTATCCTCCTGTCTTAAGGGCCCTTGTCTTGCCCACCCCCTCACTGTCACTGGCCACCACTCACCTGTCCAGGATTCCCTGGCACCATCCTCTGGGGTTTCCTAGCAAAAAAGGGCTTCCCAGACTGCCCCCCCCCAGGCCTCCCCCAGGCCTGGAGTCTGACTGTGCATTGAAACATAGTAGCTGAATGAACTCCAGTTTCAAAGGTTAATATCAAAATCTGGAGTGGATTACCTAAAAATTACTTACAACACCATTAAAATTCGGAACTCTTTTTGTTGTGGCTGTAAATTAATTTAAAATGTCAGGTTTTTTGAGAAATCCAATAAGAAATTGAGCCAACAGAGCAATCTGCAAACTGTCTGGCAAAGAGGAAAGTGTGTCTCTTCAATCGACAAGGAAAAATATGGAGCTTAACTGGAACCATATGGCTCAGTACTTGAGAGAAGTCTGCAGAAGAGGGAGGGCGGAGGGGGAGAGGGAGGCAGGAGCTCAGCTGACAGCCACACGAACACAGCAGGGCTGGCTGCGGCCTTGGCATTGGCGCAGCAGAGGGGCCTGGCAGTTGCCTGGCACTCAGCCTACTTGGCTGCCCAGTGTCCACAGTCACCATGCGGCTCAGGGCTGTGACTTGGTCAGTCGATGGTCTTAACACTTTCTCTGCGTGGGTGTCCAGAGCTCCTTGTAGCTAGAGATCCTACCCCCAGCCCTGAAGCAGGGAGGGGTCCAAACCTCCTCCCTGCGGGAGAACATGGGCACCTAGCTTCCCTACCCGGGGACAGCCACATGCGCGCCTCTGAGGGCTGCCTTCCTTTAGTCCTCTGTGGGCTCCCTCCAGGCCAACATGTGGTACCCATTACTCCTGAATTCCCCCAGATTTACAACACATTAAGTAATTTGTAGGTTATTTCAACTTCAATCTGCTAAAGTTGAGAAAATCAAAATTAAATTCAAACCACAAGGAAACTTCAAAGAAAGAGGAGGAAGAGAAAAACTTGAGTGCCTTCTCTCCGCAGGTCCTGTACGTCTGCCTTCTGCCCCTCCCCCCAAGATTCCAGCCAGCCCCTACTGCCTGCCTCCCTTCCTCTGGGCCTCCTCTTTTCTGGCCTGTCTGCCACCTCAGGGCTCTTCCCCCATGTCCTGTGGGTAGGTAGTGCCCAGGCTGCTCTTTAGGCAAGCATGTGGAACTCCAGGGGCAACTCTGGAGCTCACGTTGGCAGAGGGTGGGGCGGGGTGTGTGTGCTGGTTTGGCAAAGGGGGGGGCACCTCTGTGAGGATGACCACTACTGGAGGTCATTCCTGGCCTCCAGAGCCCACACGCTCACTTCCTAACCAGTTTTAGGGGGAGTTTCCACCATGTTGTTTGGTTCCCACAGTGCCTGGGACAGCTGGTGACCAGTGGGTACCTCCTGGCCCCTCGGTTTAATAGCTCAGGTTACCTTATTTTGCTTTCTACCCTTTAAAACAGCCTTGTAAATAAGCAAACACTCGGTGCCAAGCACCTCCGGCATTTTGCCAGGCTGGTAAATATTTTAGTAGTGACTTGGTAACAGTTGTGTTCACTTTGATTTCCTCAGAAAGGTTGTTGGTGCTGCGGAAGAGCCAAGGCTCTGGGAAGCGATTTGCTGGTTATTTATACTCAAGTCTGACCACGTGGCCTTCACTCTGGGGTGAAGACACTGGGGCATTTTTAAAGCTGGAGGGGGCATTAATTTTACACCTTTTGGCAAAGGTGTGGAGGACTCCTCCACTTTCTCTTAGAAATGCCTTGTGTCAAATGAGCTCTGAGATTTTGTGTGTGTGTGTGTATTTTTTGTACTTTTGAGACAGGATCTCCCAGTAACCCCAGCTGGCCTGGAACTCACTATGTTGAGCAGGCTGGCCTTGAACTCACAGACATCCACCTGCATCTTCCCTCCTGAGTGCTGGGATTAAAGGCATAGGCCACCATGCCTGGCAAGCTCTGAGATCTTTGATTTGGGAAAGATGACTTATCCTGGCCTTTGGGCAGATGTTAGAGTTTGGGTGCAAGTTTGAGGTTGACCCCTCCCAGTGTGGTTTGGATTTGGGAAGAACTCTAAGGAAGAAGGGAAGGGGGGCTCTAGCAGTTGAGGGAATGTAAAGCCCTGGAGATATTAAATTGGAATGGCCATCCAAGCTGTCCTAGGAAAAAAGCTGTGATCCCATCCAGGGGTGTTTGAGAGACATCCAAGAAAAAAACAGATTAATCTTCTAGGCATTTAGTCTCAGTGGACCCTTTCTTACTACAAGCAAAAGAAAATAAGAGAGACTACCCAGGGTGAGGAGGGGAGGGGAATGACCTTCTAGCCAGGGCCTGATAATTTGATACCCTGGGGTCTGGGCCCTCCCTCCAGGCCTGGGCAGGGGCCTCCCTACCCAGTACCAGGAAGCTGGTCTAGCCAGATTCAACTTTGCTGTGTCCAGTGAGACCTGTGCTGCCCCAGGCTGGGAACTAAGAAAGGGAAGGGTGAGGCAGTGGGGTGGGCGTGGGCGGCTGGCTTTAATAGACTGCTTAGAGCCACAGCCACTCACCCCTTTGTTTTATGAGCACTTTTAATGTACAGATGGGTTAGTTTGGTTTTGGTTGTTTTTTTTTGTCCTTTCGAGACAGGGTCTCCCTGTAGCCCCAGCTGTCCTGGAACTCACTCTGTAGACCAGGCTGGCCTTGAACTCACAAAGATCCGATGGGTTAGTTTTAAAGGGGCTCTAAATCATGGCATGGCGAGAGTGTGCATTGCACCCCCCACCCCAGTGCCCTACAGGCTATGTGGTGAACCTCCGTGGGTTGGGCACAAGAAAAGTAGAAGTGAGGCCTGGCTTCCCTCAGTGGCTTATATGGTAGACAGGCCAGGGCAAAGCGGGCACATCTGAATAGAGTAAGATGGGTGTTGTGCGTTCGGAGGCCCCTTTCACTCATCCCCCTGCCCACCTGCCGTCCACAAGGACGGGCGGGGCCTTCCCACTCCATCTTACAGCCAGGGCACTGTTCAGCTGACCAGCCAGCTTGCTGCCACTCCCAGCCGCCTGCTCTTCCTCCCTGAGCTCTTGGCGCCATGATGTGCGCCACCCGTCTGCACCCACGCACACCCAATTGGTGCTTTGCCGCCGTGGGCGCGAGTCAGGTGAGCGGCAGACATTGTAGAAGACCCAGCTCACCTCCTTCCCGGCGGGACCGGTGCCAGGGCTGTGCTCTTCCCGGAAGGCTTCCAAGCTCCCCCGCACGGCATCCTGCTGAGCCTGTTCTCAGGGGTGCGGGGGCAGGCCTTTTTGGGGGGAGAGTGTCTGCCCCATGCTGCCCTGGCGCCAGCTCTTCCTGAAAGCCGTGGTGGAGTAGCCTGAGGGAAGCAGCTGGGCTGGGGCTAGATCTGGGGATGTCTGAGGTGGGGGTCACGAGGGAAACCGCCATCTTCCCCCAGCACTTGGGATCCAGAAGCGACTGATACAGAGCCTTGGGCCAGTCTATGTTGGGGCTCAGTGCGTGTTTCTTGCTTGGTAGCTCCGAAGTGTGTGAGGTTCTTCCAGAACTTCCTTCAAGATGCAGAACTCAGCGGGTCCCAGGGAGCTTCTTGGCTGTTCAGCCTTGCATACTGTTTCCCCAACCCTACATTTTCAACATCTTTGGAGAGTTGGAAGAGTTCTAAGAGGAAACAGGAGGGTAGAAGAGGCTTTCTTTTTGGTTTTCTGAGACAGTTTAGCTGTGTATATAGCTCAGACTGGCCTCAGACTTGCCTCGTAGTCCAGCTGGCCTTGAACTAGGATTCTCATGTCTCAGCCTCCTGAGTGCCAGGATTATTCATACCCGAATTATAGGTATGTGCCACCATGCCCAGAAGAGGCCTTCTTTGAGCACCTAGGGTGTTTGAACTCCATGGTAAGAGACCAGTCTCCCGAGGTACCAGGCCAAGTTGGTATCCTGTGGTCTCCCTTCACCCAGGCCCTTGTGTGGGAAGAAGGCTGCTCTAGAGAGTCCTTTACTACCCTTTAGCTTTGCATTTTGAACTATAGGAGAACCAGAATGCTCTTGCCCTTTCCTAAGTCACTTGAGCAAGAGATGACATTTCCTTTCACTCCCTTTGGCCTTTGGGAATAGGAATGCCTGTCCATTCTCATGTGCCCCCTCCATGCCCTAAATCACAGGAGGAAATGACCCCAAGGTCCTTTGAAAGCGACCTCATGGTCTCACTGAACTTCTCAAGGAAAACGGTGGCTGGGGCCACTGACTCTCCCACTTCAGCGTTGACCACATAAGGATGGGGGGCAGGGCACAGGTGTGTCTGTCCAGCCTTGGCAGGTGCCTAGGAGTCCTGAGGAGTTTCCATAGTCTGTATCTTCTGAAGGAAAGGATGCGCTGCTGTGCCGTGCCTCCGTTACCCCGAGTGGCATCTCTCTCTCCGTAGCTGCTATGATGACCTTGAAGTAGAAGAGGCAGTGTGAGAGGCAAATAAGAGAGGCAGAGAGTGGCGACTGAGAAGACCCAGAGAGGCCTCCTGGGCCTCTCTTCCCCAAAACAGACGCCAGCCTCTGCTTCCTGGCAAAAGAGAAATCAGGCACAGAAAGAAGCCGGCCTCCACCAAGGGTCAGGATTATCTTAGCTGAAGCCAAGTTGGGCTTCCTTCAGCCTGCCAGACCCATAGACACGGGCCTTCCCGTCCTAGTTTGCAGGTGTGCACCTACGTGGTAAGGCATAGCCTGGGAAGGGAGACCACCAGCCAAGTGCAGTGGAAGGTCAAAGATGAACAAAAGGGGACCAGAGCCAAGTGGACCCTCCACTTCATCCAGCCAAGCACAGGGTCTGATGACAAGGGGACACACTGGCAGGTAGCCAGTTGCCCTGTTTCTCCTTGATGCCTGCATGGAGTGAGTCCTGGTTTCAAGCTCCCTGCGAGCCGGGAATGGAGGAGATCCTATGAAAATGATGATATGTGACAATCAGTCACAGCAATTAGTGTTTTGGTTAACAGGCCTTTTTTGTTTTCTCTCACCCAGACAGAATGTCACAAATAAATCCTCTCCTGCATTTGCATATTAATTGGATCGGAGACGTCAAGCATCTTTCATTAAAGAAAATGATCTGCATATTTGGAGACATAAAATAGTTATTTTGATGGGTTTTTTTTTTTTCCTAAGATCAGGGGGTGGGGGGTAGGTGATAGGAGCTCTAGAATGGAGGTAGAATGAAGGCAAAGCCAGCCAGCTCCTGTCTAGTTAACCCTCTGTAGTCTGGGCCAAGGTTGAGTAGAAAGATAATTAGTCCACAAATAAATCAAGGTGCCAAGGGGTCTCTGGGCCCAGCTTGGCCGTTATACAGAAGGGCCCCTCACTAGAGTTACGGGAGAGGTGACAGGCTCAGGCTTCTTAGTTTTATTCTTAAATCTCTCCCTTGGGAACTGTCTTGCCTGGAGTGGTTCCTGAGACCTTGGGCATAGGGTGTGGACAGGTGCCCACTTTGTATCTTATCCACTGATGTCCCTCCACACCTTGGCCCATTGGCCAACAGCTAATCCTTCTCCCCCTCCCCCATGCCCATTCTCTTTATACTCTCTGATCTTGCACTTCCTGTGTCCTTCTCATTCTTTGCCAACCAACCTCCCTCTCCTCTCCCCAGATGGAAAGTTTTCTGGGGGCAGCAGAAAGCAAAGCCTGGAGTCATTATCACATGTACTCGAAATAACCCAGAAAGCTTCAGGGCCCATATTAGGGCATGAGTCCCTTGGAAAGTGGAGCGAATGTGCAGTTTTTGATAGGCAAATGTGACTGCCCAAGTCATCTTCGTTTCCCTTTTCTGCCTACGTGAGCCACGTTTCCAGGTAGGCAGCACGGATCCATCATTGAGAAGTCTCTGAACTCTTCCAGGAGACATACAGCTTGCTCTCCAGCTGGTCCGCCATCATTAGCCCCAAATCCCTAGTACCAGGTCCTGGTTAGGAAGAGGCTTAGATGATGATGATGATGATGATGATGATGACGACGACGACGACGACGACGACAATGACACTGATGACCACTGCCATTTCTGCATGTAGAAAAGGTGTAAACACTTTGCTTAGAACTCTGTATTCACGGTCTCCACGATCCCTCCCCACAAGCGTCTGAGAGACAGGCACTCTTGTCATGTACACTTTTTAGATAAGGAAACTCGACCTCAGAGAGGACAGATAGCATACCCACAGTTCGGAACTTGGAGCCAAAACCAAACTCTCAGTGGCCAGACTGTGGTGCAGTGGGGGACTATGGCAGGCAGTCTGGTCTGACCTCAGCCAGAGAAGAGACTCTGTGTTGGAGTGCAATGACCTAACACTGTCTTTCCGCACTACTGGCCTCTTTGCCCCATAGAGAAGACAAGGCTTGCCTTTCAGCTGTAGACCATAAGTGGCCGGGAGTGTCTTCTGTGGGCTTTTTTTTTTCTTCTGTGGGCTTTTTAATGCCAGAGGCACCTGTTCCACCTGAACTATTTATGTGCAATTTTGCTTCTAATTTTGAAGCACCCAGCTTTTCTGTTCTCAGAGTCCTGAGTCTTCTTCTCCCACTGTGCCAGACTCCTAGATTCTGAGGTTCCAGGCTGGGCAGTACTTTAGGGCATGGTCTCAGCTGCCTGGCTGAGCCTCCATGCCCCACAGGTAGGCTAGGCTCTCCTCATGTCCTGAGTAGATAGATCTGGCTGTCCCGTGGAAACCTGTGGTTAGGTACTGCCTCCCCAGTACCCAGATTCCAAGTGCTTAGGCTGAGCTACGGTAGGTTATCACCTGGAACTTTGAGGTGCTTTCTTTTCAGCTTTCTTCTTCCACTAGCCACAGTGTGTGGGCAGGATGCAGCTCTCCTATGCTTAAAGAGTGGCAGCAAAAGTGTGTTTTAACTGAGTCCCTGTGGATTGTAGCTTTAGTGGGTTTAAGGAGGGGGTTGTTGTTGTTTTGAGCTGCTCAAACAAATCACCCCTTTTTTCAAGCTTCCGTTTCCTTCCGTGCAGAAAAGGGAAATAACTCCTCTTCTGTGCAGGAATAGGCAGAACGTTGGTTCATCTGTGTTCAGCATCCCATCAGCTGCCTTGGGGAGGACTAGGCCCCTCCAAAGGCTAACCGAAGAGTGGTATCCTTGACCCAGGCACCCCCTCCCAGGTCAGGACTCTGGAAGGGTCTTCTGGGCTGGGGAATGGAGGTGATTGTACCCCAGAACACCTGGCAGCAGTGCCGGCTTCTTCCTTGCCATCCTCAGGCCTTCCGTAACTTCCGCCTAAATCTGTTTTTGATTGAGCAGGAACAGAAGCAGGGGTCTAGTGCCCCTCAAATTTGAGGATCTCAGATAGGGGCCTGAGGTACCCTCTGGGGGAGCAGGTGGATAGGCGGGTGTTTTACGGAGTCTGGGGGAGTTCTGTAGCAGCTGTATCTGTTAAATGCCAGGAAGCCAAGTTAGTTTAATATGATTGTAGCTGCTGTTTGATAAATCAAAATAATTAAAAATAATAAATTTGATTCTTCAACCAGCAAGCTGTGTGTGGGCGCAAGGCCTGGGCTCCTGAGCTAGGGCTGGGGACATAGGAGAGGACACTGGGGCACAGGAAAGCTCGTCTTCATGGAATCATAACCGAGGAAGTGGACAGAGCTTGGCCTCAAGGTCAGCTCTCAGAATCGATTAAGGGAGAATGTCTTTCATGAAAAGAGAATTGGCCAGGTGTCCAGAGCCCTGCTGGGTTTGCCCCTGGCTGTGTGGTATTGGGCCAACCTTGGTTTCCTCATCTGTCAAATGGCGTGATAGTCCCATCTGCCCGTGGGGCTATGTCAGGAGTCAGGGCTTTGCTGAGAATGTGGTTGAATGATGATCAGGTCCCACGGAAACAGCAGCCAGCAATGCCCAGCCTGCATCTTCCCCGTGTCGCATGGGCCTCTTGCCCCATCCTTGCAACAGCATTGGTTACAAAGCACAGTATCCCTGCTTCCAGTGCCTGGGCTGCCCCACAGGCCTACCGTTTCCTGGGATTCTTCTGCCCTCCTACTGTCTGTTGTCCTAACACAGGATTGTTCTGTTTATGAGGACATCCCCTAGTACAGGGCGGTTTCCAATGATAGTTCTCTTCTGGGGTCAGGAAGCAGCATGCCACACCCCAGGACCAGCCCTGAGTAGGACCTGGAGAGGGTTTGTCTCCTCCTCTACCCCCACCCACATCCTCAGAAACGGTATTTGGTGTCAGAGAGGCTGGAAATCTGAACTGAGTGGAGGAGGGCAGCAGGGAGGGACAGGGTGTCTGTCTCTTTAAATGCACTTTGTGTCAGTGCGATAAGGAATTTGATGGCTTTATCAGAAATACCAAAGCTTTATTTAGCAGGGTGAGGCTCACACCACTCAGCCCCACACAATCTGCTGATAAATAGCAAAAAAAGAAGGGGGGGGGAACAATTACTCCCTAACACCCCAGCACAGCAACAGAGTTAGATGAGGCAGAGAGAAAAAGAGAGAGAGAGAAGCAAAGTTGGAAGTTTGGGGGAATCTGGGGAACCCAGAGGGCAGAGGAGAGTAGCAGTGAGCACTGCCGGGGTGTTCTGGAAAGTGCTGACAGGCGGACATTCATCCATTCTCCACTGAAGAACTTCATGGAATTTTCTGTTACTAGATAAAAATACTATGATGAGTGTCATTCTTCCAGAAAAAGGATCTATTACAGAACCCACTGTGCTTCTCATTGGCTACCTTTATCTCCTGCCCCTGCTCTTCCCCCAGCCCAGCCAGTCATCCAAGGGAAGTCAAGCCCTCAGCCTGCACCACAGGTCTGCACTTGGGGACCTGCTGGCTGGGGAGAAGAAGGCCAGATCAGCCTTAGGGGGATGAAGAAGGCTGACTGCAGAAGAAACTCTAGGGGAGCTGCCCATTCATTGCACTGAGAAAGAGGACCCCTACTCTGTAGGTGGGAGCAAAGAAGCTGGAAAGGAGAGTCTCAGCCCTGGTCACACGGGGAAGCCTGGAGACTGTGACATGGCCCTACCTACCTGTGGCATTCCAGAACTTTTTTTACTACTTGTCAGCTGAGCAGTTCTCGAGCACACACACACACACACACACACACACACACACACACACACACACACATGCTCCTCGTCCTGGCCAGGTTAAGTTTCTTCTACCTTAGTGACATCCTGGTTTGTTTCTTCTTCCTCTAATCCTCACATCAGAACTTTGTCATTGTTTTCCTAACCCTTCCCACTGGTCAGCTCTGCGGCCAGAGCGAGGCTCAGATACTGTGCTCCTGAATGTCTTCTTGGCTCTCCACACTTCCCTCTACCCCCAGGAAGCTTTTATGAAAGCAAAGCAGGTTTAATTTGTGGGTTCCACTCACACCTCTCTATCCACCCTCCAAAGATTTTGCCTCTTCTAACTAATTGCTGATGAAGTTCTCTCTGAGTGCAGAGGTGAGTTTGAGCTCTCTGTGCCCATCCAAGGGTATGGCAGATCATGGAGGAGCCGGTATGCAGCCTTTCCTCATGGAGCCACAGCTCAGCAGGTTCAAGGCTTGAGTCCTGACCACGGGCCCCACCTACCCCAAGTTCACAGCTGCTTCTTCTGTCATAGACAGTGACCAGCAGAGTTTGTTGATGAAAGAGAAATCTCTGCTCCCATAGGAGCTCTAAATGTGACAGAGGGGCCAGGGCATTCCCGACCCCTCCAACAGGATGGAGGTCAGCAAGGTCAGAGGCTGCTTTATAGGAGCCACGGCAGGGGTTGGCAGAAGACTACGGTCAGCTGACTTTGAGAGTCTTGAGAGTCACTCAGCACTGGGTGCCCTTTCCTTGGAGCCAAGGCAGAACTAGTGAGCCCTGAGCTCCCTTCACGTAAGCTGCAGGCAGGGAGTCTGAGCAAGGCTGGGCCAACAGGCCCTGAGCCAGGAAGGCGGTAGCCTGACAGGGATCCCTGGGCTTTGGATGGGGGGGCAATGGGGTTAGCCAGGCTGCTCGGGCAGGGAAGTACTGGGCGGAGAAACAGCGGAGCTGGGGGAGGGGGAAGCTGGCCAGGGCAGAGGCTGGAGGAAGCTGTAGAAAGGCCTAGGCTGAGACAGACAGGAGGAATAAATGGAAGTGACAGGGTCAGGCCAGACCTTTGTCCTGCATCCTGATTAGAAAGTCTGCCCTGGATTTCTGAAACTTTGGGATGTTGTAGGACAAACTGGAGCTTAATTCTGTCAGAGCGCTGGGGAGATTAGAATTGACAACCTGGGAGCACATTCCCGGCTGGGCAGAAATCCAGCCCCTGCTGGGAAAAACCTGTGAAAGCACGGCTGGCCCATGGTGGCAGCAGGGGTGCCCATCAGCGTCAGCACCAGGGGCCACTCCAGCCTTGGGGGTTGGAGCCAAGAGCCTGAGGAAGGCTGGGCTTTAGACCGGAGGCATGGAGAGAGTGGAGGTTTGGCCAAGCCTGTCCTGACACTAGGCCTTTTTCCTGGTGTCATTGCAGGGAGCAGAGGGCCCACGTTTACTGAACACTTGTTTTCACATGTATAAAATAGGACTCTGCCTTCCAGACCCCCTGAGCTTTTCCTTTCCTTCTAAGTGGGTGGCATAACCTTGGAAAGGCAAGAGGGAAGGGTCAGGCTCTTCCTGCTCAGCTGTAGCAGAGTCAAGGTCTGCTGGAAGACAAGGTGGGTTCTCAGGCTGAGACAGTGGTGCCCCCCCGTAGACCACCACAGCTAGAGTGTGTGGCAGGCCCTTGCCACTCTACCCACGGCGTCCTTTCCACCACCAGCCTGTTAGCCTCAGAAGCTGGGAAGTACCTTTCGAGATGATCCACACTCTCTCAGAGCTCCCAGGAAACCTCTATCCAGAAGAAGCAAGCCGAGGGTGACAGGCAAGGCTTTTGCCAGGAGTTCCCAGGCAGGATGGCCACCTTCCAACCAAGAGATGGATCTAGAGATTGAGACAGAAAGCTAAGTGCCGTAGTCCCAAACCAGACTGTTTTCAGACCTGGATACCCTCCCCACTTCCCTCCTGACTCTAATGACTTTTAAATATTGGTAAATATTTTGGCTAATGCAAGCTCTCATGGCAGAGAGCAAGGCTGTCTACAGTCCAGGACCTACAAATTATTTATTAAAGATCTGAGATGCGGCGCAATTATGTGGAAAGAACCCCCAAAATTAAATAAATAAGTAACAAAATAAATAAATAACAGCCCCACTGGCCTCTTGAAGGCTTGGGGGGCCACACACATGATTGCCGACTTGATGAAATCCCCCCGGATGTAATGAGCTGATTTTCTGCTGTTAATATTGCATCTGCTGATGAAGGATTCGTTAGGATAATGGAACGAAGCTAAAATATAAATGACTCCCTGTCAAGAAGCAGCTTTTGTTTGTTGATCTCCTGACAGTTCCCGGGCCAAGGCAGGGGTTTCTGTGTGCACATGCATTCAGGAATAGGCAGGAGGGCTAGGGGACGAGAGCTCAAGGGACCCCCAAAGTGCCTGGCTCCCCGAATCCAAGACTTTCCCTTTGGGTAGGACTTCCCGACCTTGGGAAGCCCTAGAGCCTTGGGGGAGGGGAAGTCGTCAACTCAGAGCCCTGTGGAGGGAGCTTGTTGCACAGGGATGTTGAGTGGGAATGGACGTTTCTGTGGAGCTGGGCAGAGGGATGCAGCGGCAGGGCTGGGCGTGTTGGGATCCACGGAAGCAGCTGTCTGCGGTCTGTGCATGCAGGGGAGTGGTGGCTTGTGGGACGTAGTGTCAGGGCCACTTGATGGGGGTGTCCTAAGGGGAGGTTCATCAGAGAGGTCCTCTAGCCTTTCCTCATTTTTCTTTCTATCCTTCTGCCCGCCCCCCCCCTTTTTCCTAACTGAGTCTCATGTACTCCATGCCGGCCTCAAGCTTTCCATGTAGCTGACGATGACTTTGAACTTCAGATCCCCTGTCTCTGCCTCCCAAGTGCTGGGGCAACAGATGTGTGCCGCACCCAGTTTACATGGTGCTGGGGATCAAACCCAGGGCCTCAAGCATACTAGGCAAAAACTCTACCAACCAACAGAGCTGGCCAGGGGTACCTCAGATGACTACTCATATCCTTGTCCAGAGTTGGAGGGAAAGCCAACCTATTTGAAATGACCATGTCACCTTCCCATCCCCAGCTTGGCTTATGTAAGGTCTCTACTGAGCTGCCAGACCCAACACCTTTTTTTTTTTTTAATTTAGAAGATTGGGCTTTATTTATCCAACGCCTTTTTTAAAAAAAAAACATTTTTTTATTAATTTTATTTATTTCTGTATGTGTACGAATGTATTGTCTGCATGCAAGTCTGTGCACCTGTGTCGTGCAATGCCACGGAGGTCAGAAGTGGGCGTCGGATTCCCCTGGAGCTGGAGTTCTCCTGGAGTTGGAGTTTCAGACGGTTCTCATCCGCCATGTGGGTGCTGGGGATCGAACCCGGGTCCTCTGCAAGAGCGGTCGGTGCTCTTAACCGCTAGGCCATCTCTCCAGCCCCCAACACCTTCTTTTCCAAGCTGCTCCCCCACCCCAGTTGTATCCTTCTATTGTATTATAGGAAATACACATACCATAAAATTTACCAATGTGGCCAGTTTAAGTGTGCAATTCAGTGACATTAAGTACGCTCACAAGGAGTTGTACAGCTATAACCAATATCCAGTTCCAGAAGTTTATCACCCCAAACAGAAATGGGTTAGGAATCATCCTTCATTCCCTTCTCCCAGTACCTGACAATCACTCATCTTCTCTGCCTCAGATAGTCTATATCATACCCCTCCCACCACCTTGCCGTGTAAGTAGAGTCATACAATTTATAGCCTCCTGTGTCTGGTTCCATCCACTCAGGATATCCATTTTGTAGAATGCATCAGGACTTCATACTTTTCATAGCTATATAATAGTCCACTGTACAGAGAGACCACAGGTTGTTTATTCATTCATCAGCTGATAAGAACTGAGGTTATGTCTACCTTTTGGCTGTCAGACATAGTGCTACTATAAACATTCGTGTGCAAGTCTGTTGAAGTCCCTGTTTTCCATCTTTGAGGTCTATACCTAGGCATGAACCCGTGGAATCCCTCCCACAAAGGACTTCAGAAGCAAACAGATAATAGTTTTTTCAAATGCCAGAACTGTGCTAAGCATTATTTTACTGGGTCTTCACAGCAGCTGGTGATGAACAGGGCATGCAGGATTCAAACCCAACTCACCAACCCTACCCTTTTCTCTGTCTCGTTTTATCTTCCTCATGTCCGGCACAGTATCATGCATGTAATATGTGATGGATAAATCCCTGTGACCTCTGGGAAGTAGGGCTGAAGAGACTAGATTGGGTTATGGAAGGGGTAGAGTAGGCGTGATCTCTCTGAGCATTTGTGTGGTGGCAGTCCAGTGGTGGTGCACATGTCATGCACTGAGTCCTGAGTGGGGATTGAGATGGACACCTCTGAGCTCTTCCCTAGCACATGCCAGCACCATCTGTCACCTTGACCCCTGAGGTCCTTAGGAGAAAGGGGAGCCTACCAGGCTACCAACTTAGACCCTTCTTCCTAGAGAGAATACAGATCTTGTCCAAGGATATCTGAAACACCGCTGTACTGGTTGCTCAGGGCAACTGGGAAATAGTGGTGTTTCTTCCTCCAGAAGGAGTTCCCGGAGGCTGGAGAGATGGCTCTTGTCCTTGAGTCCTAAGAGCCCAAGGCAGGACCCTCACCGTCCTTGAATCCACTGGCCAGACATGAGAACTACTTGGGAAGGCATCCACACAGAACCTGCGGGCTTCAGTCGAGAAGGCCCAGGACAGGCAACACCAGCAGAGACCAGCAGAGGCTTCACCGGCTGCAGCGTGAAGGCCCAAGTTGCTGCCTGCTTTTCTGTTTTATGACTGTTGTTAAAAACATTTCTTGAGGAGGCCAGGGGCACAGCTCTAGTGCTTGCTGCACAAGCATGGGGATCTGAGTTTGGATCCCCACCACCCACACAAGCAGCTGGGTGTGTTGGTTGGACCAGGGAGGTGGAGTCAGGAAGATTCCTGGGGCTCAGCTGGCCAGCTGGCCTAGCCAATCAGTGAGCTCCAGCTTCAATGAGAGACCCTATATCAGAAAATGAGGTGGACATTGATAGAGAAAAGGCACCGGATGTCAACCTCTGGTCTCCACACACAAGTGCACATCTGAAAAAAAAATTGGGAAGCCCTTTCCTGCTTGGAAACTATTAGCCCCTCCCCCTTGACCCTGTGAAGATTTTTTTTTTTTAAGATTCTGGCCAAATTCCAATCAAGATTTTTTTTTTTTTGTCTTTTTGAGACAGGGTCTCCCTGTAGACCAGGCTGGCCTTGAACTTACAGGGATCTGCCTGGCTCTGCCTCCTAAGTACTGGGATTAATGGCGTGTGCCACCAGGCCCGGCCTAAAATGGTTCTTAGCCACCTTGTGGGTGCTGGAAATCAAACCCAGGCCCTCCGCAAGAGCAGTCAGTGCTCTTCACCGCTAAGCCGCCTCTCCAGCCCCAAGACTATTTTAGAAAACCACAGAACCTGCTCTGACCCAGTGTTAGACAGCTGAGCCTCCTGCCCCTCCTGGCCTAGGGATCTTGGTTTCCTCTCCCTGTGCAGGGACAGGCAGCCCACTCTGGCCACTGCCTCTGGCCTGATCAGGCACCTGCTGCAGTATAGAGATGCAGGCCCCTCATTGTCCTGCTAACCACTGTGTAAAAGTTCCTGGCTTCCTTTGACCTTCCTGTTTTGCCTGGCTATGCTGTGGCTGTCCTTCGAATACACATCCTGGCTGCATCATGGGGTGCAAGGGGGTGGGGGGCTGGAGGGATGGCTGGCCCCTGGATGTGGTCTTTTTCTTCCAGCCCTCTTTCCCTGTAGCTCTCTCTATTCTCTCTTTTCCCCTCTATTCCTCCCTCCCTCTCACTCTCTCTCCTTCTTTTTCACTCTTTCAACATGGTTTTCCTAAAAAGTTTTTTAATCAATCAAATTTGAGGCAGAAAATAGGTTTTGTCACGCCTGGTCCCGGGATAGTGTGACTCTCACTCAGGCTCCTGACAGCTTCTGAATGCAGGAAGGAGGCCAAACAGAATATTTCTCCGGGAAAGTGCTCGTTTCCATGACACTGCCCCTTGTTGTCTGTGCTGCGCCCCCCTCCTCAGACTGCCGGGCTGACATGGCCCCAGCCCTTATGAAAGGCCTGGTGAGGGAGAGGGTATGTGAGGATGGGGAGGTGGGCCCGGCGGGATAGCACTGTGCAGTGTGGGGAGCCAGGCAGCCCAACAGCTGTCCTACATCTCCATGGCCTGAGAAGGCTGGGGAGCACAGCAGCCTGACAGGAGGCCTGCCTAGGCTCTGGCGTGAGCTGAACTTTGTGTGTGTGGAGCCAGGCAGCTTGACTAGAGGTTGTAAAGCCAGATCCTAAAGAAGCTTTGGCTTCAGCCAGAGGGGTGCAGGCTCCTTCAGGCCCCAGGACTCTGGTTCCTGCACCTCTTCCCCTTTCCCTTCTCTCCTGGGCTTTTCCTCTATTCTTTTAACCACTGAAGATTCTCCCACCATCCTTTGCTTCTTCCTGGTCCCTCTACTCGAGGATCTCTGTCTCTCCCAATTACCCAGGTCCGTGGTTCCCCCACTTAGAGTACCCTGAAGACCCTCAGAGTCTTCTCTCTCTAGCTCACTTCCCTGTTCCTCCTTCCTGTCGCCGTCTTTCACCCTCTCCCCTCTCTACTCTTTTCCTCCTCTTTTATAATTAATGATTAGTTTTAATTGGTTTGCTTAGGCAGCCTGACAGCAAATTAACAGAAGCCAGCCCAGAACTGCGAGGCTCGGATGGGGACCACTGTGCTTCAGACCTGGCAAGGGGAAGGGAGGATGTGGCTGCCCCACACGCTCATTTTCTGGCCAATAGGCTGGTGGACTCAGGACCCCTGTGCCAGGTGCAGCAGCCAACAGGAAGAAGGCAAAGGCAGCCCACATGAAGGGGGCCACCTTGTCAACTCTGTGTGCTGTGGTTTTCCTTCTCCTTGTGCCCCCTCTGCACTCTTATCAGAGGTTAGGGCCAGGTCAAAGACGGGCAGGGCTGCTGCCTTCAGTCTGCAGCAGGGTTTGCTTCTCACACCATTGGCCTTGTCTGTGCTGGTAGGGCTGGCGGCTTGACACCTCTGGGGCTGATTCTACTTGCTCACATGCACAAGAGGGAAGAGGCTGTAGGCTGTTGTCACTGTGAGCTTAACTGCCTACTGACAGGTAGCTCCCACAGCCTGCAGCCTCTAGGACCCAGCCCTGCTTTCTTCTGACTTGCCATGTCCCTCTGCATAGACCTCTCAACCTTTCTGTTCTCAAAGTAATTATGATTAAGAATATTAGATGGGTGGGCTGGGCATGGTGGCACGCACCTTTAATTCCAGCACTCAGAAGGCAGAGGCAGGTGGATCTCTGTGAGTTCATGGCCAGCCTGGTCTACCTAGTGAGTTCCAGGCCAGCTGGGACTACAAGGAGACTATCTCAAAAAAGACCCCCCTCCAAAAAAAAAATGTACTGGATGGATGGACAGATGGATGGATGATGGATGGAGGATGGGTGGATGGATGATGGATGGGTGGATTGATGAATGACAGATGGAGTAAGGATGGTTGGGACTGATAGGTGCAGGATAGATGGATGGAAAACTGGTAGAGAGAGGTATTCTGACAGTGCTTGGGCACTTCTGCCACGACTCCTCAATACCTTCCTTTTCCTTTTTTTTTTTGGTCTTTTATTGAGACAGGTTCTCCTTTTAGTCCCAGCTGGCCTGGAGCTCGCTATGTAGACCAGGCTGGCCTTGAGCTCACAGATATCTGCTTGCCTCTGCCTCCTGAGTGCTGGTACTAAAGGAGTGAGTCAGCATGCCCGGCATTCCTTTTGTTAGGCTGGAAGGATTTCCCTTCACCTTAGCCTCTCTGAGGGTAGAGGCCCCACTCTACCCCTCAGAGAGGATTTCCCCACTGCTGGACTCTCCCCCTCTTTGCAGAATCCCCCCTTAATCCCAACTTTCTCAATCACTACCAGTCCCTATTTATGCCAAGCACTCATTCATATGGCCCAGAACTAGGGGCAGAGGTAGAAGATGCAGAAAGAGGATGAAGATGGCCTATTAAACATGTCTGAGGTCCCCACCCAGCATCCCAGATCCCACCAAGAGACAGTGGCTCTGCTGCTCTCTGCCAGGCTACCTGCCCTGGACAGGCAAAGGATCGGATCCCAGGGCGCACCCCAGTGCCTATATATATATATATATATATGTGTGTGTGTGTGTGTGTGTGTGTGTGTGTGTGTGTGTGTCTCGCCCCTCCCCCTACCTCCTCCAGCCCCAACCAACTCCTGGAAAGTTTCCTTCCGATTGTTCTGTGTGATCAGATCTGCAAGTTGCTCTCTAAGCTTCTTGTCACATTTTGACTTAATGAAGTGCAACTGCTGAGGGATTTGGGTTCAGCGCTCCGGTCTCCCACGCTCCCTTGTTGTCAGAAAACAGGGGTGGTTGGGGACGGCAACACTGCACTGCAAGTCGTTATCATTCCGGTCAGTCTGTTTAACACAAAATTAAACAAAGAACTAATTAGTGCCTCATGAATTAATAAATGCACAGTTGCCAGGGAGGAGGGAAGGGGAGAAAAAGGTGGTAGAAGGGAGATACTGGAGTTACAGGGTTGGGGGGCTTTAGGGGTTCAAGGGAGGCTGGCTGGGGCGTCTTGACAGATCTCAAGAAGGAGAGCTTGGGATGGACAGGACGATGGTGATGCCCTTGCTAGGGCCCAGAGATGACTGACTGGAACATGGGCTCTACCAGCAGAGCCATCCAGTGCCTCTCGGGGTTGGCTTGCTCAGGGGTTCTCCATGCCTGCCCCACTGGCCTAGCCCACAGTCCATCCACTTCATTCAGCTTGCCTCTCTTCCTCACTCTGTCCCTTTTCCACTCTTCCACCTCCAAATGGCTCCCTTTTTCTCTCTACTGCCCCATCTCAGTTGTGTCCATCAAGTTCCCTGTAGACACCCCAGCCCCACCTCCAACTCTTCCCTCTAGATCAGACAGAGGAGTGTCCAAGGCCCACAGAACAAGTCCTCCCCAACCACTTGATGACTGCCAGACTCTGAACCCCTTTATTCAGCAGGGTAGACTCTGCCCTGGTGGGCACCCTCTGCCCTAGCAGCCCAGCCTCGGCAGCAAACACTGGCAGAAAATAGAGCCCTCCTTAAGAGGACATGTCAAGTATAATTAGCTTTATCTTTCTAAATATGTCCTGGGAATGAGAGAGCAGGCGGTGGGACTGGGTGGCATTCCGGGAGCCCTGGACAAGGTCACCTCATCTCTTGCAATCCCCCCAATCTGATTTGGGGATTACATGGCCTAAGGAAATTGGTGTTATTCCTCTTGCATCATTGATAAGCCACAAATGAGAGGGAAGAAAAAAAAGGAACAAACAGCAAATCCTTCACCCAGCAAGGCAGGTGCTAAGACTGGGCTGCAGCACCCAGCCCAGGCAGGGGCAGGTGGGGCCAGCTGTTAGGCACAGACCTAGTTGAGGCCTCCCTCCATACCTGCAGTCTGTCCCATTTGAACCTAGTTCCCCAAACTCCTGCTCTGGGCCAGAGGAGTTGAGCCCACAAGCTGAGCTACTGTGATGTTTGTTGGTTCAAGAACCTCCATGTTGTTGAGCTGTTCCTCATCTTACATGAACTCAGTAGGAGTTCCCATGACTCATTAGGGTAGAAGCCTGATCCCCAGACTATGGAGCTGTAGCTTCTTGGTGCCTGGCCCTGGTCTACCCTTGACCCTCAGAGAGATACTCACTGGGGATAGGGGACAGCTTGGTATCTATCACTTTTATTTTCAGAGGAGAAAGGGGTAAAAGGAATGGTTGATATTATATACTATACCTGCTTAGCCAATATAGGTCCATGGGAGCCTGCAGGCCCATAACCAGCATGCAAGTACATGTGTGCAGGTACACACACACACACACAACTTCCCTCTCCGCCTCCAGAAAGCATGTGTGCAAAGCATGATCTGACTTTCCTCTGTAACAGTCTCCTGCAAGCTGTATTTCCTGTGCAATCAGCCTCTATTGCTTTCTGAATTTTCAAACTTTTGGTTGCCATATACTTCAAAGGGCCCAAGTCAGAGCCCACTGAGCATGTATAAATTGCTGGCCCTGGGCTGGAGAGATGGCCTAGAGGTTAAGAGAGCTGACTGCTCTTGCAGAGGACCCAGGTTCAATCCCCAGCACCCACATGGCGGCTGAAAACCGTCTTTAACTCCAGTTCCAGGGGAATCTGACACCCTCTTCTGACCTCTGCGGCATTGCATGACACAGGCACACAAACCTGCATGCAGACAGTACATTCATACACATACGAAAATAAATAAATTAAAAATAAATAACTAAATAAAATAAATTGCTGGCCCTCTTTGCTAGCCCTGGAGCATCGGTCCTTCTATTGACAGAGCCCTTGGACACATAGGGACCAGACAGCATGCCCTGCAAGGGGGGGGCAGAACAAGGAAGGGGGCCATAGGCTTGCATCTGGAAAAACTAACAGGCTCTTCTTTCTCCCCAGGATGAAGTGACACCCCAACTGCGTTTGCGGAATCTCGAGGACCCACTTGGAGGTAAGACCCGAGTTCTTCCCTGATCCTGTGTAACCACTGGCCAAACAGACATTGCCCTGGGCTGGGTTCAGTCCTGCCAAGCACCTGGGAGGGATGGGGAGGTGGAGATGGAACGGGAGCCACAAGACTATTGGAACCTAGCAAGACAGAATGGGGCCCAGCAGGTTCTTAGGCTGGAAACAGCCCCACCATGAGCCCTCTGCGGTGGCTACTTCTGGCTCTCCAGGGAACCGGTGCTTCTAGCCATGCCCGGAGAACCCAGTGAATCTAAAGTCCTAGATGCTGCTCTGCCTCCTCCTCTCTGAGGTTGAGCCACTGCCCTAGTGGCCTCCTCATTCTCCTTAAAAGCTGCCTGGAAGGTGGCCATGAGCTAGGGAGAGCAAGCTGCCATGGCCAGCTTTACCCCAAGCCCAGGACTTCCTGGAAGCTGGGCCCTCGTGCTGCCATGGTCTTCATAGGCTGTTACAGTCCCCTGGTGGCTCGAGGAACGGCGGGGCCACCGGGCCTCGGCCCCAGGCAGTGCTTGTGTCAGAGGTGACCGGTGGAACGCCAGTGTTATGTAAATAGCGGGGCCTGCCCGGCAGGCGAGCGGACTGGATGCAGCCATCCATCATCCCTGCGCGGCGGGGCGGGGGACAGACACGGCACCGTGCGCTTGGCTCCAAACCTGTTTGTTTTCCCTTTGTCTCTCGCGTTTCGGAGGCCCGGCTGCGACCGGCTCCAGTTTTGTCCTGCTGGCCTCCTCCCCCTAGGGAGCACGGGGGAAGGGAAGAGAGTCCCTTGGCTCCCACCGCGGCATCCCTTTCGGACTTCAAAGGCTCCCCCAGCATTGTCTGCGCCGGCGGGCAGTGGCCCTGAAAACGTGATCAGAGGCGGCCCGGTGTAGGGCAGGCCCGGCCAGCGCCCTGCGCTCTCGCTGGGGCCCAGGGATTCCTCCCTTTGCCGCCAGCACCACCCTGGTTACAGCGCTGCTCCCGGGCCCTCTCTGGCCTTTCTCTCCCCGAGCCCCTTCTGACTCTCTCTGGCCACTCCTTCTAGCTTTCTAGCCTAGCTTCAATCTTCCCTCAGGGGACTGAGACTTCATAGTGCTGGGAGATGTATGTAGTCTCCAACTTTTCCTATCCCCTTTCATAAGTCTCTCAGGCACTTGGGAAGAGTTTCCCAGGATGCTGTGAGGCATAAAGAGGCTTCCCATGCCGGATCTGATCCTCTGTGTTTTTCTCCATACGTTGCATGGCACAGGAGAGCCTTGCTTCCCCCGGGGACCTCTGCCCAGGAAGGTCCAGATTTGACACACTCTCCCTAGAAAGCAGGATGGAGCAGGCAGGCATTCCAGTCCTGAAAGTCAGCACCCCGTGTTTCCATATTCTAGATAAGTCCCAGGCAAAGTACAGTTCCTGGGTCACATTTGGCCCACAGCCTGTTTTTGTAAATAAAGTTTTGTTGGATACAGCTATGCCTATTCAGTTTCAGGTGGCTGCTTTAACTCTACAATGGCAAAGTTGAGTGGCCACAGCTGAAACTGTTTGGCCTTTGAAGCATAAAATCTTTACTGCCTGGCCCCTTTACAGGGCAGGGTTTGCTGGCTCTGCTCTGGGGGCTCTGACTCCTGCTCTCTGTTCTGTCTCTGGTAAAACACACATTATATGAAATGCGCCATTGTAACCATGCCTATGTGTGCAGTTCCTTGGCACTAAGTCCCTTTTCAGTACCATTTGGTCACCACAGTGGAAGCAGGGTTGCCCTGCAGAGCCGGATATTTGCCCAGGAGCTCTGGGCTGGGGATAGCAGGCTGTTTGAAGTCCTGCTCTGTTGGGGGACCTCTGCCTCTCCTCTGCCAGGAGCGTCTTCCTCTGCTCAGTCCATCCATCCAACCCTGAAGTCCCCACTCTTCTCTCACAGAGCCCTTGCTTCCATTATCCCCCCCGTGCAGCCTTTACCAAACTTTTCAACCTCAGATCCAAAGCACACTCCTCCCCAACCCCAGTTTGCAAGCTGAGAAGGTCTACACTGCAGGCCTTTGGGATGAGTGAGTGAGCTGTGGCCAGCCCCGGACCCAACAAGAAGAGGATCCATTTTCCCTCCCAGAGCCTGAGTTTCCCAGTAGGCATAGGACGCAGCAGACAGCCCTAGGTGGGTGCCAGGTAGCCTCCCCTGCCCCTGTCCAACAAACCTCCGAGTTTGAGCCCTTGGAGAAGGTACAGCTTCTGAGTCCAGTGGACCTATAGAAGAAAGATGCCCCTTGTGGAGTGCCAGGAATTTCTGGGCCTGTCACATTTGCTGCTAGACCCTGGAATGTGGCCCACCCTCTCAGAGCACCGGCTCCTGGATCTGTAATACAGGGCTCCTGATCACCAGGCTCTGCTCCACAGGCCCATCTGGCTGGAGCTGCTGGGAGGAGGCAAGCCAAGGGAAGAGTCTGGGTTCACGCTTGGGGTACAGGGATAAGGATGCAAGCCAGGCTGAAGTTCTACTGAGAGGACCCTGGAGGTCACTCAGGGGGTGCTTGCTCTGTCCAGCGTCCCTGGTCATGACACGATGGTGGTGGAACAAATCTGGGAGCCAGGCTTCAGGTCAGAGGGGGATGGCTGGCTGGAGTGAGGAGAGGGGAGTTTTGACAGCTGGAGGTCTGGGATAGGAGCTGCGTTGCACAGTTCCCTGGGTGCCTCTTCTGTTAGCTCTGTCGTGGTCCCTCCCTGGTCTGTGTCTCTTCCCCCTCCAAGCCTTCTCTGTGTGCCCAATAAGTTTCTCTTCTTTCTTGCCTTCCTACCACCCATGCTAACCAACCCCCCCAACTCCTGCCTTGTTCTCCCTCTCCCCCTCTCTCTCCTTTTCATCTACTCGGAAGGCTTTACTTTACTTCCTTGTCACCCTAATTGATTGCATTAACCTTTCAGCGTATTGGATTTCCCCGGCATCGTGCAGAGAGCCCTGTGCAATATGCTTATAATCTGAGCCATAATGGACAGTTTGCAGTCAACAAGCCCCTTCTCCCATCGGCCCCGTTGACATCTCTCTTGCCCAGGTCACTATGGACACTTCTCTGGCTGGCAGGGGTGGGACAGTAGAATGGGGCTTGGGAGGAAGTAGATACATGCTTGGACATGCCAATGTGTTTCCTTGCCTCTCCTGTCCCCCTGGCTGGCCCCGCCTTTCCTTTTCCAAGTTCCCTGGTCCAGGTTCTTGCCCGGCCTCTGATCATCTGTCCTCTTGGCTTAGCTTTCTGTTCCTGAGACGCTGCCTGTCAATAAGCGAGTTCCCTGTTGCTCCCGGATACCTAGTTATGGCTTCATTTCCTGTCCTGGTCTCAGGATCATGCCATTTGGGTAGTTGATGGGAGATGTCTCAGGGTCTCAATTCTCCATTGCTTTATCATAGGAAGAGAAATGACCCAGGTACCAGCCAGTAAGAAGCTTCCAGGGTGGGCTGGCCTGACCCAGTAGGAGATGGGAGAGAAGGCCGGTAGGCAGGGGATGAGTTCCTAGGATGAGCTCCTTGGAGTTGCTCCTTAAAAGTGTACCTGCTAGTCCAGCCCCATGCCAACTGCCTGATCCTAGGGGCTCAGCCCCACACTGAGTCCCAGCCCCTGTGGGTTCCAGCAAAGCTCTTAGCCCAGCTGCCTGATGGGCGAGTCGTCACTCACAACAGGATGGATGTCAGGTTGAATACATTAGTGTCAGCTGGAGGAGCAGGACGGGGGCTCCCATTAGCCCTGGTGGAACTCCTCCTTCCTCGCATGTTCTCTTTCCAGCCCTTTGCCCAGCATCTTCTCCTGCTGACCACCCCCACCTCCTGCCATCACTCCATCACTCCAAAGGGCAAGCTTTGGCAAGAGAGGGCTGGACCTCAGTCCTTCCCATCCTCTCCCAAGGATTTTGGGGGTGGGCAGAGGGCACGGCAGGGAGAAACCAAGCAGCGAATTAAAGTTTGTGATTGTCAGTGTCAGGAGAAGCTAAATAACCCTGTAACTAGTATGAAGGTGAATTCACGGTCTGCTGCACATGGAGAATATGAGTGTCTGCAAGACGGCAAGTGTGCAGCTCCGAGTCTGCCCGCCACGGTGGGCAGCCTCCTCTCCAGGGACCAGCGGGAGGCAGAAGGAGGCCATGCACTCCCCACCCCCTGGCAGGGAGCAGCTGCCTGGGAGCCCCTACCAGGCCTGGGGCAGGGGAGCTCAGTGACTTGACAACTCAGGGAGGCATTTGTAAGCACCAGCAGTATACACCAGACACCAGCCCAAGCCCCATATTAACAATGGATCCTTACTGAGCACTTACTCTGTACTAGGCCAGATGTTGTCATCGTCATTCCATATAAGACAGGGGAGCATTCTGCCTTTATCGTCCCTTCTCGACACACTTTTTTGGTAACACTTAATTGAAATATAACCTACATATCCTAAAATCTACACTTTTAAAATGTACAATTCAGTGGTTTTTTTAGTATATTCATAAGGTTATACAACTATCTAATTTTAGAACTTGTTCATTCCCCAGAAAAAAATCTCCTGTGCTTCTTAGCTCCAACCCCACCCACAGACCTAGACAACGACTAATAGTTCCCTTTAGGGTAAGGAAATGGAGGGTTAGAGAGGACCAGCGACTTGGTTAGAGTTGTTCCATGAGTGGCTGATGGAGCTGGGGTTTGAACCCTGGAAGAGCTCGGTATTCTATGAAGACTATTCCATGTCTTGACAGCTGCCCCCATGCCCTACCCCATGTTTCTGACAGTTTGGGCTCAGGCATGTACATGCGCCACCCCAACACGTAGGCCCAGGCAGTGACACGCAACTCTCTTCTCCCCAAGTATGCTCATGACTCCATGTAGAAAAGCTTCACCCCCCCTTCCTCCCCATGAAAGCCAACATTCCCTCCTCCCCTGGATCCTTCCCCTTGGCGTCTCTTTCCCAGCCCTGCTCCTGGAAGAGAGGCTTGGCATAGAGACAGGGCAGCTAGAGTGGCCAGTGAGACGGAGGTGACTTTGTAATTTTGTGTCTCCTGATAATTGTAACCGAAGTAAAGTGCCAACAGGGCCCAACCTGGTGAGGGCTGCCAGCAGGGCTGTGCCTACTGGGCAGCACACCCCTCTGGTCCCTGAGTCACACTCTCTAGTTTTCCTTCAGTCTGTCCTGCAGAACTTCTGTTTTTCACCTGCCTCTCTCTCCTTTCCCACCCCAAAACTTAAAAAAAAAAAAAAAAAGACACACAAACAGGTTTTATAGCCACAATCTTGGCATTTGCAAAATTTGGGAATTCATGTGAAATTGTCACTGCTTCTGATAAGAGACACACACAGAGACCATGGCCCAGAGACAAAGGGAAAAGACGGCCTGAGAAGGAGTCTGTTGGATTGGGTTTGGGTTTTTTTCCCTCCTTCTCTCTCCCTCCAAAGTGGAGGATCCGGCCGGGCCAGTTTGGATATTTATTAAGAAAAAGCCAAAGATAATTAACTTTTTTGTTTTTGTTTTGTTTGCGGGTGCCTCCCCTGCTGGCACTCCTGGTAGCCTGGCAGATCAGACCTGCTCCTTGCTCCCGGGGTGCTGGGCTGCTGGCCGGGCTGTGCTGACTCCCCTAAGCCTGCCGGGGGGTCACCAGCTGCCCATCCAGCCGCCTAGCTTGAGTTTTAGACAGGGGTTCACCTTATGCTGCCGCGGATGCCACGTCCCCAGGCTGTCTTGACGTACAAGGCACCCTTTAGAGTCCGGTAAGTGGAATGAGGGAGGGGCTACTGTTAAGGATTCTGGTGTGTCCCTTGTGGTGGGAAGGGAGGGTATAAGAGTAAATCTCTCTGTGAGGCAAGGGTGTTCTCGCCATTTCAAGGCTGGTGACTTCCTAGGGAAGGGAAGAGTGAGCAGATGAACTGGAAACATAGGGAGAGGTTAGAACTGGGCTTCTCGTGTCCTAGGAAGCTGTTACTCTGACAGGACCCATAGCCTCTGGATATGCCTGAAAGACTCTGGACCACAGAGCCATCCTGTGCGCTCTGTCCACCCTCCACAGCAGGTTGATTCTGTTCCCATCTCTGACCCAGCCTAAGCTATCAGGGGCTCAGTGGAGTTGTTCAGAGAACCACACTTAAGTGAGAAGTCGTCTGCCCTGGACCCCCACTAGCTGTGCACTGGTCAATAAGGGAGCATGGAGAACTCGAGGCCTCACGGTGGCAGACAGCACTGAGGACATCTCGGGAGCCAAGGCAGCCAGGACAGTAATGAAAGCCATTGGTGCTGCAGCTGCCGGACGTAGGGGCGTGGCTGGCTCAGTCCTCAGTTAGGCTGATGTGCCCTGGCCCCTCCCCTGCCACAGTGCTTTCCTCTGCCCCCCCCACCCCTCCACCCCCACCCCCGGCTGCATTCCTAACCAGCAAAGAAGTCAAGGCAACCACAAGGTCCCTCCAGGTGGGGAAGCCGCTCTGGAGTTGGACAGATAGGTGGACATTTTTCAAGGATTTTGCTGGTCCTTTTTTTTTTCTCTGAAATATAAGGATGTGCAATTTTTTTGGTTTCAATTTAGCATTGGAGAATTTTATAATTTAGTAATTAAAATCTCTGATAGGCTTTAGAAATTGCGGCTAATTGAATTTAATGGGAAGATGATTTTCAATTTTATTTGATTACCGGGACCCCTGGCATCGGTATTTATGGGAAAAAAATGGGAAATGTGCTGTGTGGGCTAAGATGGCATAATTGAATTAGGGATAATCGGATTTCTCCGTCATGAATTTCACTATAATTTTCCTATAATTTTCCATTAGATATCTAGTTTACAAATATTCACAAAGAAATGAAGCTCTTTCGGAATGGAGATTGCTGGCTAACAGGATTACGGGCCGAGCGTGCGGCTATGCCAGCCCCTACCCTGCCATAATGTGATCCCTGTGTCTGCCTTACACTTAGCGTGGCCTCGGCTCCTCACTTCTCCACCCACTCTGCTGTTCCATCCTCCCCTTTGTTCCTTCTTCATCTGTGTTTGCCCCTTAGCTCAACACCCACCTGTCTGGGGCCCACACTCTGTTACCTTCTGGCTGAGCCCAGGCCCAAGCTGAAGCCTAGGCCACAGTGTCTTGGCACTCTGGGCTGCCCCTCCATGCTTCCTATCCACACTCTGCTGGCTCCCGGCTCTCCCTGACACTCTCTCTCCGTCCCTGGGGAGCCCTCTCACACGAAAAAACACGGACGCCCTCGCAGGTGTGAACAGGCTTGTTCACATACACACACAGTCCTCTGGCTAAGGCTTCTGTGCCCTGGCCCAGTCGCCTCAAGAGGGAACCAGTTTATTGGGATCTTGGGGTGGGGTGCAGGAACAAAAGGAGCTTTGTTCAAGTTTATGTGAAAGTTACAAATTCAAAACGAGAGCAGATAAAGCATGAGATACCTAGTGTGTAAACAGTTTGGTGAGTGAGAAGGCCTCAGGCTCGGGAGGGAGAGAGAGAACGAGTGGGCACACTGGGGGCGCGAGAGGACGCACGCCAGCATGGCAGCTCGACTGGGGAGAGTAGGCGTTGGCGTGAGCCATCTGGGTGGGTAAAACTACTATAGAGGTTTCCATTCTGCTTTTTCTCTTAGAGTGGGGTGTCCTGGGAGGAGCTGGAGGAGTTGAGCCCTGGAGACCAGTAGAAATCATAGAATATCCTCAGGATGGCCTGGCCTGTCTCAGAGGTCTCACCGCATCAAAGTGTGCCACAGTCCTAAGAGATGCAAGCGGTCTAAACCTCTCCCTTTGGTGTGGGCACATGCTCAGAGATGGGGGGAGGCGGGTGGGAGAGGGAGAGGGAGGCAGGAGAGAAATGGACACCTGTCATATACAGCCTCCGACTGGTGGGCCGCAACCTTGATGCCTCCATCTTTAGCTCTGTCCTGAAATCCTAATGTGCCAAGTTGGCCTCAGTTTCTCAATCGTCTGGTCTCTTCTCCTCTGCCACTGAAGGCTTCTTGCTCTCAGCAGATCAGATGTTCTCCAGCCCACATCTCCTCCCAGCATAGGTCATTGCGGCAGCCCCTTCTCGCTGGTCCTGATCTTTCCACTCCTCCTAGCTCTCTGCCCTCCCCTGTCAGCCATTCCTTACCAGCCTTTGCCACCAGAGGCCACAAGTCACTGTCCTCGCCTAGGTAACTGGAAGGAGAGAGAGTTTTTCCTGTCCACCCAGGGCTTCTTGGTGGTCTGCCCTGACCACCATCAGCTGAAGCCCAAAAGGACATTCAGAGACAACCAGAGGCTGTGTAGGTCCCCCATGCAGGGAGCTCCCCGTCTGCTCAGACATCTTGAAATGTGCCCAGCAGCCACCCTCCACAGCTGGCGCCAGGCTTCCTTCTTCACCTGGCTACCCACAGCCGGCTCAGTGTGGGACTAATTGCCTGTTGTTACAAGCCAAAGCTACAAAGGGGCAGAATCCATCTTTGGGGGGGGGACCTTGGGCAGTGGCACCCACAAGGGTGCCCCCAAAGCAGTCTTGGGCCCAGATCCCCTCTCTGAGATCCTAGTGAGGAGCTGGGTCTATGATTCTCTCTACCTGGTTTCCCTGAGCCCAGCCCTTGGGGAGCACAAGGCTTTGGGGGAGCACAGAGCTTGGTTTATTTCAGAAGCTCTGTTCCCTTATTGGGGTTTTAAGGCCAGGGGACACCCGTAAAGATAGGCCTTTCCAGCTGCTGTTTGCACACGGGGATGGGGATGGGCATGGGCCTGAAGCATGAAGGGTGTGTGACAGTCAAGGCTGGGGTTGCCAAGAAGGCATTAGGAAGCGTGGCAGAACAAGGAAGGGATGCTACACTCTTTGTGAGGCCTTTAGAACTAAAGACCAAGTCAGAAGAAAAGAAAAACAGGGAGAAAGAGTAGGAGAAAGAGTAGATTGTTAACTCCCTAGATGTCTTTGCCCCAAGGCCTTCTTGGGCCCCTCCCTTTGCAAAATAGAAATATTGCAAAAATAGGCCAGCGCCATTTTGATGAAAGCTGCCCAGACCAGGGAGAGCCTGGGCCGTTCTCCCTGCATCAGAGGGCAGTGTGGCCCATCCTGCAACAGGGGAAGGGGGGATGGGGGGAGGAAGGGGGGAGGGAGGGGGGAGGGAGAGAGGCGGGTAGGGAGTAGCAGGCTGAGCTTCCAAGAGACAGAGAGCTGGGGTCAGTGGGAACAAGTCTTGGGTTAGCAAAGCTGTGTGGCCAAAGCAGGCACCATGTGAGGTTATATGGGGGTGCCTGGTCAAGAGACTACCTGGGAGAAAAGGAAAGTCAAGAAGACAAAGCCGGGTGTGATGATCCACGCCTTTAATCTCAGCACTCGGGAGGCAGAGGTAGTCCGATCTCTGTGAGTTCAAGGTCAGCCTGATGTACATAGTTCTAGAACAGCTAGGGCTACAGGGAGACCCTGTCTCAAAAAGAAAAAAAAAAAAAAAAAAAAAAAGACAAGTGCCAGTGCCCCAAGGGGCAAAGACAGGAAGTGAGGTTCCATGCCAGAGTGGCCAGGGCGTGGTCCCCAGGAAACAGGGCCAACAGGTGGCAAGACACTGGCCACCTTGGTTGAGGGGTGCCTGTGTCCTGGGGTAAAGGAAGCCCAAGTGAGGACGTGGATTAAACAGAGAGACTGCCTGGAGACAGTGAGGGAAGAAGGGGTTGCTCAGAGCTGGGGGACTGGTATCCTGGGTCACTGGAAGAGAGAGAAGGCTGTGGGACCGAACATGAGTCCTCGGGGCCTGGAGGGGATGGGGACCATTTTAAGGGCACCACATCCAAAAAGAAGCGGGGGGAAACCCCAGAGAGGGAGCCGGAGAGGAGGAGCGCGAGTCTCCCCGACACACCCGGCCACGCGGCCCGCAACGCTTTTCTTCCTCGAGCTCAAAACAACAACAAAATGAGAGAATCGGGCGTGAACCCGGGTGTGAAGGGCAACAAACCCCTTCGACACCTGCGCTCGCCTGCGGAAAAGTTTGTGCTGGTGCACGCGCACAGGGCGGCCGGAGGAGAGTGCGCGGGGGCGCGCACGGGGCGACCGGGCCGCCAGAGTTGGCGCGTGTGCGCGAGCACCGTCGCCCGGCTTCGCTCCGGGCGCGCGACACCAACTCAGAAAGCCACTCCCCCGCGCACACCCCCACCCGTCGCCCCACTTCACACGTGGCCTCTCCTCCTTTCGCCTCCGTCCTCCCAAAGGTCTAAGGAAAGGGGAGTCACCGCCCGCCCAAGTCGCGGTGCGCTGGGAGCGCGCCCGCGCGCGTGAGGGGCGTGTGAGCGGCGCGCGCGCACGCGAGCGCCCATTCTCCGCAGCGCCGTGGGACGCGCGCGCGGGAGGGCGCGTCTGATCTTTCACCTGCCAGAGCCGCGCGCGCGCCCGGCGAGGGGCGGGGCCACAGCCGCCCTGCCAATCACCTCAGCGCCTGGCAGCGCCCGGCCGCTCCCGCCCGCCCCGCTCTCTCCTGCCAAACTGTTACCCTGAGTGTTACCGTCAGGAGCAATGACATCAGGATTTTAAAACAACTTGTTATTCGGGGAGTAATCAGTTGCAATTAGGCATTAATTAAGTATTATGAAAGTTGATTATTTAAGTGAATTCGGCTTTCGACTCTCCGACTATGGTGAGTACCGGGAGCGGGCGGGGGGGGGGTTGGAGGGCCGGGCTGGGCGTTCTTGGGGAGACTCCCCCCAAAAGCAAGGTGGAGGGATAGGAGTTGTGGGGGGTCCCCCTCGGCCTCTCCAGCTCGATTCCCGGCAGTTTCTGTTCTAGTTTATGGAACTCGGAGCTGCCCGGAGCGTACTGGCGGGAGCGTGGGAGCGAGCGGAGGACTGAGCAAAGGACCGAGCAAACTTTCCCCGCCGCGGCCCGGGCCCCGCGCGCGCCCCCATCCCGGGATGCGGGGAGGGACGGCGGGCCCGGTGGGGACCGGGGGTCGGCGAGGCACTCAACACACTCTTTCTCTTCTTCTTTCCATGGCGTTTCCCGAAGAGTTTGGAACCAAGGAGCGGAGAATGGATCTCGGAACAGGTACCGGCGGGTGCGAACCCACGGGGGAGGCTCTTTCACTTTTCTTTCGGTTCTTTTACGGAAGTTATTCTTTTTAACCCAATGAGCTCGCAGCTGAGCGCAGGGTACTGGCCGACGCCGAGGGTCGGTCCCCCCACCGCTGTCCTTGCTCGCCCTGCTTTCGGGCTGGTGATATTGTTATATGTGTGACTTGCTTAGTGACTGTGACTAATTTGATGCTTGTCATTATGAAAGAACCGAGAGGACAGTGAGCAGAGGAGGGCACCCAGAGAGGATTTAGGGTTTTTTTGTGGGGGTTTTTGTTCTCCGTGTTTTTTCTCTTGTGTTTTTTTAGACATACACTTTTCCCTTTGCAAAGATATGTGTGTGTGTGTGTGTGTGTGTGTGTGTGTGTGTGTGTGTGTGTGGCTTATGGGGTGTATGTTTTTATTTTTTCAGTGGGGGGTGGTTTAGTTTTTGAAAGCAGCGTCCTGTTGGGAAAGGTGGTTAGTCTGGTTTCGGGGCGACTGTCTCAAGGTAAAGGAATTTAATTTATTTGGGACAAGGCTGTGTCGGATGATCAAGCTGCTTATTATGGCTAATGAGTGTTTTTCACCGGAGAATCTGTGGGCTAAGGTGGCTGTTATCAGTTCAAAGTGAGTCCCCCTTTTTAGCCCCCACCTGGGAGGTGGAGGTAGACCAGACCAAAGACTGCATTTAGGTATCTGGACCTAGGGAGCCTGGTGTGGGGCTGAGGTCAAGTGTACTGCTGGCCTGGGGCAGAGTTTAACGTGGGAATTTGGTGTCTTCGTAGTTTTGATCTGATAGTTGCCTGTCTGTCCTGGCCTCCAACCTGAACGTAGTGAGGCTTGCCTTGGTTATTCCTCCTTCCACTAGCCCCCTCTTATCAAAACCAAGTTTTTACCAGGACCCTCACGTTCTAGGTTGTCAAAAGCAGCTCTCTTCTTAAATTTCTTGGAAGAAAAAAAACAGGTTGATAACTCATCTGAACTGATCTCTGAACTCTCCTGTTTCTTTGGGGAAAGGAAAGTTGGTATTGATGATTCTTAGAATAGGTGTGAGACTTGTCCAAGTTCATGGCATGGTCCCCTTGGAACTCAGGAGCTGACAGATGACTCTCTGAGGTCAAAGGGGAGTAGGCAGAGAGGACAAGCAGGGAGGTATATTGTGGAGGCCCGAAACCCTCAGAGTTGTGAGGCTGTGGGACAGGTGTGTTCTTGGCTAATGAGATGTGGAGGTCCTCAGGACATCTGTGCCTAGGAAGGGCATGACGCCCCCTGCTGGGCAAAGTGATGAAGGTGTCTTGAAGCCACTGCTGCCACCCAGCCCCTCCCTGCCCTCCACACCCACAGAGAACCATCCCGCCCCCACCTCTAATCAGGTGTCTCATCACCACCCTCTCAAGCTCCACCCCCTTTTCTTCGGAAATGGGGCCCCCACCCATCCCAGCCAAGAAGCAGACCTAAGAGACAGACTTGGCAGTTGGCACCGCCTCCTACCTGGCACCAGGGAGCCTGCTCATGGGCCCAGCCCACACAAGGGACTGGGGCCTTACTTAGCCGGAAGGCCTGCTCTCTTCCTTCTGACCTCTGTGCCAAATAGAATGGCTTCCATCCTGCCATGCCAGTCTCTTCTAGGCTGCCATGGAGGTACCACCATTCCATACCCCTTCTTTGGTATGTTGTGATGACGGGGTAGGAGGTGAGGGACAGGGTCTCCTGTGGTACCTCAAGAGCTCTAGGGAGAGCTCTTGTACCCCAGGGACAGGCTCTGGAAACTTTTCCGAGAAGCCAGAAGGGCTAGGAGGTCAGCTGGAGCAGCGTTCTCCAAGGGACCCAAGCCTGGACTCTGGTCACACAGAGAGGGACAGTCCATAGCATCAAAGTGTGTTTCCTGGAGGAGTGGTTTGGTCATACCATCCATCTCTTCTCTGAACTTGGAAGTTTCACTTAATCTCAGAACTTCAGAAGAAAAGGACTTTTTCCTCACTTCACAAAAAAAGGGAAGCAGACAGACACTCAGATCTGTCCCAGACCCGAGCCTGTCTCTGGGGCAACTCCATTCTCTTCTCCAGGGACAAAGAATGTTTCCTTTGACCTCCTTCACACACAAGGGACTCACTGCTCGTGCACTGCAGGTCTCTCTTCTTTTGAGGGCAGCCCTCATAGCTCCAACTGAGAGCCTCTTAGCATAGCACAAGCCTGGAGATACAGACCCCAAAGAGTTGCCACCAGGGACCTCCAACAAGTATCGGATGGTAGGCTAACTGACCCCTCCGGCTTTGGACACATCTAGGTCCTGACTCTGGTCAGAAGTAATTCAGTGGCTGGGGAGGATCGAGGTTACGCATGAGGGGACAGCAAGATCTCAAGACCTTCAAGGACCATGTGGACCCCTTTCTCCCCACCATAGTTCAGCCAAGGGCTGGATCAATCTGGACGTCTTTAGCAATAAAAAATGCCGATGTCGTCCTAATTCACCAGGCCCCGAGATGACAGCAAATTTACATTTTTTAATTAAACTAGCAGCCAGTTTTTATGAGAGGGGGTTGGGTTATGCAAATCAAATGGTTGTGTACGGAAGATTAGGAGAGTTTGGGAATAAATTCCACAAATGCTAATAAAAAAAAAAAAAGGGAAAGAGAGAGGGAGGGAGGAGAGAGGAAGAGAGGAGGACATAGTTCCATTAGGCCCTTTTAGAGTGATTTCCCTGGGGGAGGGAGTTGAGAGGGGGAGGGGGATCAGAGAGGAAGCTTTCAGACACAGGTAAATCCATCCTGTAGTTGGGAAGCTCCCCAGGATATCACCCACCCCCACCCCAGGCTGATTCCTAGGCCCGAGCCCACTGGATATTCAGGTAGAAATGGCTGCCTAACAGTAGTGGACCTGTGACCCAGCTTGCCCTGGAACCTGCTTGTAATGCCCCTCTCTGCAAGGGGAGCTTAAGAAGGGAAGGGACCATCCTACAGAGGATCCAAGGTAATCTGTGTTATGTTAAAGGGCCAAATAATCAGGACAGCAAGTTCAAAGGATGGCCACTGAGCTCAGGAGGAGATGGTAAGGAGCAACAGTACCGACAGTGGCATCATGGCTTGGCCATGCTATCCAGGGAAGTCATTGGGAGGGAAGACTTACTCTCTGAGCCACGCTTGTTTCTTTGTCCTGCTGGGGCTCCAGGCATGACCCTCTCTCCCAGGCAGACTTCCTCCTTTGCACAGTGGTCCAGGCTTCAATGATGGGCTAAGAATTGTGGGGTCAAGAGAGCCAGGCCAGGTCAGCTCCTTAGCCTAGTTCTTGGAATAGAGTTTTCTGGTATCCTGAAATAGTGCACAGAGCCTGAAGGTAGAAGACTTCTACCAGTGGTGTCTGGCCCCCAAGGCATAATGAACTTGGCTTTCCCACCTCTGCCCCTATAGCTAGAGGGTCAGCACACAGAACTTCTGTGAGCTGCAAGTTCAAGGTGAGGCATTGCCAGAGTGGAGGCTTCTTGGAGCACTGCTGTGTCTGGGCTCACTTGACCCAGCATGCACCAGGGCATGGACATGGTCCTGTGCTGCTTCTGGAAGGATTTTATACTGGGTTGGGGTAAAGTACATTGCCCTCAATTTTCCTTCTTCCAGCCTATACTTGGCCAGATACACCTACGCAACCAGTCTAAGCTGGGGCTGGCTCCTGCAGCCAAGCTGGGCACCGGTTTTGCCAGTCTGCTGCAGGGGGTGAGTATTCTGCTGCCATCTTGGCAAGAAGGAGCCATAAGAGCTAAGGATGGCATGGGCTGCCTTGGAAGTAGTGTTTCCTGGTTCCATTCAGGCAGGCTGGCTGTGTACCCAGTGGTGACACTGAGAGGGACTTAGGCATCAGATGACATTTAGGTCTTTGGCTCTCTGACTCCCAACTTGATTTTTTCCAGTGGGGCAGGCATCCACCAAAGGGTCCCCTAGGTGAAATAATAAGCCCATCATTGGGCCTTTTTTAATAGAAAGTGTTAGAGGTAGCCAATAGCTCTGGTCTGTGAGTTGGCTGTGAACCAGCCCCAGCACTAGACACAACGCAGCGAAATGCAGGAAAACAGGCCCGGCAGGACCATTCCTCTCACAAGGGTCCCTAGAAAGACCCTACCCTGGGCCCTACTCCCTGGTGGGGACGAGCCAAAGGAACCTATGAACTCTTAAGAGAGGCACGGGGGACCAGCATCAACCAGATCTCTCTCTTGACCTCCCTGGCACTGCCGATACTTCCCACCCCCATAGCCCGGGAATCTGGCTGAGTTGCAGCTTAGGTTTTTATGATGGAAAATAAAATAAATGGAGGCACCTTTGCAGGGCTGAGTCACTGCAGCAGCATCTCCTCATTAAAGCTGATGCCCTTGGCTCAAGTCCCTGCCCACTGCCTGGGCAGGGGATTGGGTGGAGCTCTTGGCTTTTCTCTCTGGACCCTGCCAGGTCAGTGCTGTATCTCTACTCTTCCATCAGCTGCCTTGGGCTGGCCCACCAGTCCTAGAGGGGTCAGGCTTGCTTTCTGCCACCAACTCCAGGCCCTAAGGCTCAGCATGTAACTACCCTCCCTGGGCTGGGTTTTAAACCTTGATCAACCACTTTGGCTACTGCACTGCTAATGCCTCCTCCCCTGTCTTCTCTTCTCTTCCCTTTCCCCCTTTTCCCTGGTCCTCATGTTCAGAGGTGGGAAGGAAGTTGCTCTGAAGTGATTACCAGCAGTGGATCCCCAAGGCAAGCAGCTATTGGGTGGCCAGGCCAGGGTCCAGCAAGAATAAAAAAAGGGCTGAAGGCCAGTGGTCCTCAAGTGTAGAGGATTAACTGGGTACACTGGCTCACTGGGTGGCTTGGGAATGTGGGCAGGCTGGTGGTCTACTGCACCCCTGTCTGGCTTGACCTCAAGCTCTCAGAGCACATGTCCCATGTCATGGAAGAGCCCCCAGGCAGGTAGTAAGTTTGCAATTCAGTGAATCTCTGGAGGGAACCTGTGCTGTGGGAGGTGCTGAAACACAGGGTGCCCAGTCCCCCCGGTGGCAGACAATGTATGGGATAAGAGCTGGCGCCTTTGTACACCAAGCAGGGGGCTAGGAATGAGGACTGGGATCTGCATGGAGCAGTGGCCTTAGGGACATGTTCCCCCTACCCAAGTCTTCTAAATGTGTCCCTAGCTTCTCCTCACCTCTGAGAGCAGCTACCTGCCATTGTGCAACCACATTTTTCTGCCTTTTAGCCAGGCCACCCGGCTCTGGCAGGCTCTTCCTACTCACCTTGCCCCCCCCCACACACACACACATACACACCTTGCCAGCCTCACACCCAGTTGGCCCTGGAAAGAGATAGCAGATAAGAGGCTGGCTGGGGCCTGCTGCTCTGAGGATCTAGTTATCCCTATGACATTGGTGTGCCAGGGCAGCACACACGCATGTGCCTGTGTTCTCAGGAGGCCAAGGCCAAGGATTTTGTTTTCTTCTGCAGCAGCTCCTAATGCTGACCATTAGACATGACCATTAGCTATGGTGACGTCTCCTCCCAGTACGTGGCATGGGGCTAGGGCTCACTCCGTCCCTCTGTAAGTGCTGGTGTGATTGATTGATGGAGGTTCCTCTTCCCCCAAGTGCCTGCCCAGCTTCTGAGTGGGGCAGAAGGAGGAAGGCAGGAAATGTTGGCTGATTCCCTGGGGATCAGGGTTTTTAGCTCCTCCTAGAGCTTGGTTTATAGGAAGGAATGGGCTGGAGTCAGGAATGAGTGAGAGGGCAAGGGGGCATAAGGACAGCAGCGATCAGCCGGGATCGAGGGGGCACAAGGACAGCAGCGACCAGCCGGGATTGAGGGGGCACAGGACAGCAGTGACCAGCCGGTATCAAGGGGGCATAAGGACAGCAGCGACTAGCCGGGATCGAGGAGGCACAAGGACAGCAGTGACCAGCAGGGATCGAGGGGGCACAAGGACAGCAGTGACCAGCCAGGACAAGGGGGCATAAGGACAGCAGCGACCAGCCGGGATCGAGGGGGCACAAGGACAGCAGTGACCAGCAGGGATCGAGGGGGCACAAGGACAGCAGTGATCAGCCAGGACAAGGGGGCATAAGGACAGCAGTGACCAGCCGGGATCGAGGGGGCACAAGGACAGCAGCAACCAGCCGGGATTGAGGGGGCATAAGGACAGCAGCGACCAGCAGGGATCGAGGGGCACAAGGACAGCAGTGACCAGCAGGGATCGAGGGGGCATAAGGACAGCAGCGACCAGCCAGGACAAGGGGACATAAGGACAGCAGTGACCAGCCAGGACAAGGGGGCACAAGGACAGCAGTGACCAGCCGGGATCGAGGGGGCACAAGGACAGCAGCGACCAGCCAGGACAAGGGGGCATAAGGACAGCAGCGACCAGCCAGGACAAGGGGGCATAAGGACAGCAGCGACCAGCCAGGATCGAGGGGGCACAAGGACAGCAGCGACCAGCAGGGATCAAGGGGGCACAAGGACAGCAGTGACCAGCAGGGATCGAGGGGGCACAAGGACAGCAGTGACCAGCAGGGATCGAGGGGGCACAAGGACAGCAGTGACCAGTCGGGATCGAGGGGGCATAAGGACAGCAGTGACCAGCAGGGATCGAGGGGGCATAAGGACAGCAGCGACCAGCTAGGACAAGGGGACATAAGGACAGTAGTGACCAGCCAGGACAAGGGGGCACAAGGACAGCAGTGACCAGCTGGGATCGAGGGGGCACAAGGACAGCAGTGACCAGTCGGGATCGAGGGGGCATAAGGACAGCAGCGACCAGCCAGGACAAGGAGGCATAAGGACAGCAGTGACCAGCTAGGACAAGGGGGCATAAGGACAGCAGTGACCAGCCAGGACAAGGGGGCATAAGGACAGCAGTGACCAGCCAGGACAAGGGGGCATAAGGACAGCAGCGACCAGCCGGGATCCAGGGGGCATAAGGACAGCAGCGACCAGCCGGGTTCGAGGGGGCACAAGGACAGCAGCGACCAGCCAGGATCGAGGGGGCACAAGGACAGCAGCGACCAGCCGGGATCGAGGGGGCATAAGGACAGCAGCGACCAGCTGGAATCAAGGGGCCCAGAGTAGGAGAGCAAACAGCTGTCCAGGGGAGCAGTAGCCGGTGCCCCACCCCTACTTTCTCCCTGGCGATCTACCCTATTTCACCTCCTGCCATGCAGACTTCATTCCAGAATGTCAGAACCCCTCTAACTATCTCTCCCTGTGCAGACAGGGAGGCCAGAGAGAGGAACCATCCCAGAGAGCACAGCTACAGACCTTTGGCCCTGTGGTAAGGTGTTGGTGCTGTGTCAGAGTGGCTATGGGCTCTGGTCTTAGACCATCCCCAGGCCTGTCCTCTGGGGCCTCCTCTGGTTCCGTAGGCCCTGCCAATGCCCCCAAGTCCTTGGTTGTTGAGACCCCTCCCTAAAACCCTGTTTTGTGGTCTCCTCAGCTCATGCCAAGGCTCTCCCTGGCTTCGGCAGTGACAGAAGGAGAAGAAACAGATATTTTTGTGGCTCTAGAGACCAGGGATTCCCACAAGGAACCTTCCAGAGTCGAGTTTTTCTTATAGGGATCTGTCCTTGAACTGAGGGGACTCTGGGTTTGCTGCAGGAGGACAAGAAGCTGAGGGGCCAGGTAGAGCCTTAGTTGAGGGGCGTCTACTTTAGTGAGAAACCAAGATCAGCCATGAGGCTGGCCGAGAGAGACTGCTAGATGTGTCATCAGGCCCCAAAGTGTATGTCACTGTGGTCACGGTCTTCACTCCCCTCTCATCAGTGTCTCTCCCTGCTGCGCAAGAGCCCAAGACCACAGCAAGCCAGGAGGCCTGGTCAAATGAGGATGGATGGTGTACTCTACTGACCAGCAGGGGGCGCCCCACTGTATCTGCCCCGGTTTTTTTCAGGGATCTGAGCATGTGAGCCGCCCTGGTCCAGGCCTTCTGGCTCTGGGTGAAGGAGGGTGGCCTACCCTCCCTACCCCCAGAGGTTCCTTAGCTGAGTTTGTTTTGCCAGGGTGACCTGTTTAATCATCTCATTTTCTGGTGGCCGTTTATTCCTCGTTTCCACGGTTACGGCCCCATTAAGGGGAGAAGCAATAAGGCAGCGAGTCAAACAGGTAATAAAAACATTAAAGCCCATGTGCACAGAGAGAGGACAGGGCGGGGGAGGGGGCTCAGTGAGGTGAGACGGCCCAGGGAGCAGCCAAGGTAGAGGCCGAGGCCTGGCCTGGTTCTCAAGAAGACTGTTCCCCAAGACTCAGTATTCCGCTTAGTCCCCAGCCCCCAGTCTCCTGGGCAACAGGCTGTATGTTGGAGGTAAAACAGGAAGGAGCCAAGTGAGAAGAGAGTAAGGAAAGCTCCCCCAGGACTGTCCCCAGAACTGTTTCCAGGCCTCACCTCACCCTCCCTAGGTGGGGGTGGGGGCTAATTTCTGACATTGTTTTGAGCTCTAGAATTTTTTTCTGCCAACTTTATCAGAAAGCATATTTGTGGTGAGTGCTGCTAACAGGGCCAGTCTGGTGAGTAAATATTCCTGGTGCAGACAGCCCTGTGACCTTGAGAGAGAAGGGCACAGCAGTGGGAGCCAAGGGCACTGCTGGGAGGAGGGCCGAGAGGCCAGAAGCCCCTGTGCTGGGTAGCAGACCTCTCCTGGGATGGGGTCAGGTGGAGGTGAGAGGTTTGTTCCCAGCAGACTCTTCCCAGAGGGGAGTGCTAAGGAAGGTGCAGATGGCAGTGGAGTGGCTGGGCCTGTGGGTGCTGTACCAGCCCCCGGAGCCCAGGATCACTGCTCAGAGAGCACAGCAGGCCAAGACCGGCCCTAAAGGTGGCTCTGGGTTCCTTTCCTCTCCCGTGCTGTAATCCCTTGAAAGTGCACAAAGGCCTTGTGTCTCTGATTATTAATTTCAAAGTTGATTCTGACTAGAAGGGGGAGAAAGAAGGTATGGAAAGTGCAGAACCCCTTTGGCTGGAAACTGTGCCTTGGGAATGGGCCTAGATGACTTAATATTCCGATCAAACAATTAAAAATAGAAAACGCTCCTGCGGCACCAGCTGCTGAAGCTCTCGGCAACTGTCACCAGCAAGTTCGGGGGGCAGGTGGTGCTGGAGGGAGTTTCTTCACAAACAGCAGATTTCAGAGATCACAGTGGGTCCACTGCCCTCCCAAGACCGGGACAGGGGTTGGGGCTCTAAGTCCTTTCAGTTCCCCCAGGGGCCAGAGCAGGGCCTGTACAGCTTCAGGACTGCCCTTCCCCTCCAGGGCTTAGTGAGTGCGGTGAAGTCATCGCCAGATGCCTTGGTAATTGCTTTAAGAATCCAACTTAAAATAAGATGAAAACTTATATTCCTGGGTGAGGAGTAATTTCCCATCTAATAGTAAATTGATGAAAGGCTTATAGCAGGCGGCCTGGCCAGGAGGCATGTTCATCTGATAAATCTGAGGTCTCAGGCCAACCAACTGTAGACCTGGAAGCTCCCATACCCCAGGCCAGGCCCCACTTCTGAAATCCTCTTGGGCTATACCATGGTCTGCTCAGGTAGAGGATATGTTCCATGTATGTTCAAAGAACTTCTCCATGATGGAGATGAGCTTTCAAAGCCCCCCATATGGGAAGGCTTTAGGTCTGATTCCCAGGGGGAATGAAAAGCCCCCAAGTCTTAAGTTCTCCTAGCAAAAAGGACCTCGGGAGCAGGTACCTCCGAGAGTCTGGACAGTGAGTCCCCACTGGAATCATGTGATCAGCAACATAATGGCCTAAAGTGAAGCCATCAACTACTCTAGTTTACCTAGGACTAGAAAGACCTATTTCCTATGAATCCCGAGTCCCATATAGACCAGCATCAGCCTTGATAGGAGGATAGAGTGCGGACTGCTTGATGTGGTCTCTCCCTCAGAGTCCTAGAGAGCCTAGGATCTAAATATGTCCAGTGTAGGAAGGATGACTTATAACTGGCTCCCACTCTGCCCTGGCCAAGGCTTGCTCTGTGGGCAGCTGGATTCAGCCAGGTGCGTGAGTCCACAAGGGGATGTGCGCATGCTACCCAGGCATGACAAGACATTGCCTGGAGGCCTGGGGGCTGGAAAATGGTTTGCAACAGTGATTCCACCCTTAACACAGAGACCTCCCCATGCTCAGGCTTCACAGCTAGAGTGGGGTGTCTGGAAAGGCCATGAGCCACATGACCTCACGTGTCCCCTGAATTTCCACCCAGCACCTTCTTTCTGAGAGACCCAGAGAATACCACACCTAACATCCATTTCTCTTATCAGTTCTCTTAGAAAAAGACAAGGAAGCCGGGCATGGTGGCGCATGCCTTTAATCCTAGCACTTGGGAGGCAGAGGCAGGCGGATCTTTGTGAGTTCAAGGCCAGCCTGGTCTACAGAGTGAGTTCCAGGACAGCTGGGGCTCTACAGAGAGACCCTGTCTTGAAAAGACAAAAAAAAAAAAAAAAAAAAGAAAGAAAAAGACAAGGAATTTAACTGTTTCTGTTTCACAGGTGGGAGGGGAGGTAGCTCAGCGATAGAGTGCTTTTGTAGAATGCCCAAGCCCTGGGGTTCCATGTCTAATACTGAAAAAAGAAAGAGAGGGCGGGAGACAGTGGGGGGGGGGACAGAAAATACAGGTAGGGAAACAGGAGACCCATAGTCACTACGACATTTGTTCCCAAGAGCCAGGTGACAGACACAGTACGGGGCTTCCTTGCCAGAGAAAAAGCAGACTTCCCTGGGGGCCGGTCCACATGGCAGTGTCAAGGAGAAATTATAAAGCTTACAGCCCTGAGTGTTTATGTGTTCCTCATCCCATGTCATTGGGTCCCTCATACATCCCACCTGTCTGTCACCTGTGGACACCTCCCTGAGCCACCTACAGTGTCGAGGTTGATGTTAATGCATGCTAAACTTCTGCAGGAAGGCTCCCTTCACTCTAGGCCTTCATACTGCCCAATTCCTAAGAAACAGTTCTCCCCTATCTACAGAGAAAGCCGCCAGGGTGGGACACCTTGACTTGTCCCTGGTGAAAGAGGAGTGAGGAGACTAGACTAGAGCATGTGTGGAAGCATTCTGAATGAGCTGTGTTCTCCTAGGAGACGGGTCTGCAGATGTGTGTTCATGAGACATGTTTCTGTGAAGGCACAGATTTTGTGGCAAGGGATGATGGGATTGCTTTACCTGGCTCACTGATAAACCACTTCAGTCAGTTCAGAAGCAGGATCCCACTCTCCTTTGCTGCTACCAGAACTGGCAGGGCTTACCTGGGGAATGCACAGAGCAAACTGGCTGCTTTGCAGAAAGCTATCCGCTGGAGCAGGGCCTTAACTTAGAGCCTGAACTGGGTTTGCCCCATCCCTGCTTTGGGGGTCTGAGAGGAACTGATTTCCTTTCTAGAACTGACCACACTATGACTTAGGAGGTGAGGAGCAACTCGGTGTTCCTGGGGGAGACTTGTGGAGCTCAACTGCCTGTTTAGCTGTGTTCTCTATACTTACCCCAGCCCAGAGGAAGAAGTTATGGAGCAGTAGGGTTGAAAATTCCTAGTCTAAACAACGCAGGAAGTGTGCTCAAAAAAGGGAGGCACGCCAGAAGCACAGATGGTGTGAGTGGATCAGAGTGTGGGGGGTGGAACAGTAGATGTTCTGTAGCTGTGGACATTCAGGCGGCGTGGTGGATTCCAGGCCCTCCTGGCTGAGGCAGCAGGTGCACTACGCTGGAGAGCCAGTGGTGGCAACCAACCCGGAAGTGCTCACCTGGAAGTGCTCACCCCGGAAGTGCTCACCCGGCCACACCAAGCTCTCCATCCCATGTCAGTGAGGTCATGGCCCTCTTGATCAGAAGAGTCATTCTGGGTCTCCTTGGGAATCTGCAGAGGCAGCGGAAGATGGTTCCTCCCTCGGAGCATGAGGCAGGGCTAAGAGCCCCAGAGAAGGCTGGATGTTTTCAGTTTCCCGGTCCCTGGGGGGCCCAGGGGCAGATTGAGACAGGCTCCTTGCAGGGAAGGTGTTAACAAACAGCAGGTGATTAAACATGACAAGCGGTGACATTTCTGTTCAGGGTTCTCAGTCCCGGCAAAGCCAAGAATGAAGCTATAAACCCTGACATTTTGTGTTATGCACTGAGAGGTTTTTAATAGACCTCGCTCCCTCTTCCCTAGTCAACTTCCCTCCGTCTTCACCTCCCATCACGTCCACTGCCCCACAGAGCCCCTCCCATCCCAGTCCACCTGGCCCCCAGGGGCTTCTGGTTCTCTGCCCATCCTCAGACCTCTGCCTGTGGGTCCTGGCCATGGGACACAGTCCTGGACTCTTCTGTTGCTTGGATCTTTCCTGTGGCCCCTATGAACCCCCCTCCCAACTTTGCTCCCTCTATCCTTCACTCTCTCACCTCCTTTTTTTGGGTCCTGATCTCACAGCCTGTCCCTTAGCTGCGGCTGTCCCAGTTGTCAGGGACAGCAGGTGGCTGCCCCGTGTCCTCTTTGTGCTCATAACATTTCCAGACAGACTTGAGAGCGGCTGTAGGGAGACTGGAGAGCGTGGTATGGGATTTTTTTCCCCCATCTTTTTTTTTCAATCCCCTTTTCTCCTTTTTGGGACACAGACAGAGGGCAGAGGAGGAAACTGTACTTCACTGCAAACAGTTGCTGGGTTTATTCAGAAAGGACTGGCCAGCAACAGTTGTTCCTCTTGCAGAGAAATGCTGGAACAACTGGGGCCTCCTTTGTTCTCTGGGCAGAGCCCTATGAACATTTGGGCATTTGGAGGTGAGCCTGGGGCTGAAGAGGGCAAGAGACTCCCAGTGTCGGCTCAGCCCTACCCCAGGAGTCCCCACCCTGGCAGACTGGGAAGGTTCCTAGAGCTAGGCAGGATCTGGTACAGAAGTTGGACCACACCCTGGGTCCCTGCTCTGGCCTAGTGAACTTGAGAAGCACTTAGCTTTCTGTGTTCATTTCAGTAAATATTTATTGGGCCAGACACTGCTGCACAGCAGTTCTGTCCCATGGATCTCTTGGTCTAGTGAGGGAGATGGATAATGAGTTGTTATATGGAAGAGCTACAAACAAGAGCAGGGCTCAGTGAAGAGGACGGAGGGAGGGGACAATCCAGAGAGCTTTCCAGAAGAAGTGATGTTGCTGCTAGGACCTCTGAAGGACAGAGAGAGGAGGGAGGCCAGGCCAGACTAGAAGGAGTTGCCTCTGCTCAGGGGCCAATGTTCTGAGGCCTGGGGAAGGGAAGAATGCTGCCCCCAGGGGCCACCTGCCGTCGAGTAGACTTCCGGCTCTGCCATCCCATAGTGGGTGCCCTTTGACCTCTGGAGCCCTGAACTTGCTTTCCTATCTACCTCTGCTCACCTGGGCCAGGCATGACGGTCTGGGTGGCATGGGAACGAGGCTCCTCCTGCCTGATTTGCTAGAGAACACCAAGAACGAGCAAGAGCCCGTGGACTGTGGCCTCCGCTGCCTTTCTAGTCCTTTTGGTGATGTGTCACAGATGAGATGATGACAGAGAGGGCACGGGCCCCTGTGACAGGCATGGTGCAGAAAGAAAAGCAGCCAGGAGAATGTCATGTCTGTCTCCCTCCCTGCCTTGCCTTAGGGCTTAGGAGGGACAGGTGGACTTCAGGAACCTTCTCACCTCATGGTTACCGCTCCTCTGCTCTGTCGGTGATCGTGAAGTGCTTGGTTCTGTGTCATCCTTGTTAAGCTCTCATCCTTGTTCAGTTCCTTGAGACTTAAACCACCCTCTCAGGATCCCCAGGGCCAGAGGGGACTCAGGATATAGTTGAGAAACTCTGCAAACCAGGAGGAAAAGAGCTGTGTTGATACTGTAGGCAGGACCAGAGAGGATCCTGCAGGTAGATGTTCAGGCTTCCAGTGTCCAGAATGGCATCCAAGTCCAGCCTGGTCCAAGTTCAGCTCCTCATCCACCAGGAGCTGACCACACACCTCAGTGCTCTCCAGCCATAGCCACAGGGCACCCATAAGTTCTGTTGAGTGGAAGGGCCTCACAGAGCTCATGGAGCGCTTCTCTACCCCACTGTGCTTTTGCTGGGGTCCACTACACCCTGGCTCTGGTTTCCTGAGGAAGATAGGACTACCTTCCTGTCCCAGGAAGAGTGTGAAGGGTCCAAGGCAGACTTCAGCCATCACTCCCTCCCCCATCTACCCTGCTTTTCCCCCAGGCTCAGGTTTAGTCCCTTAATCCCACCCTGTGTTGTCTACTTCCCGGAGTCCAGTGGATACTGGACCCCTGAAGGGTTTTTACTTGGCAACTGAGCTGGGAGGCATTGTAGAGAGAGAAGGGGAGGGGAGTCCTAGGGGAGGAGAGTCCTAGTGCCTGGACTTGGCCTGCTGCCCCTCTAGGTCCAGAGCCAGGTTTTATTATAATCCCTATATCCTGTTGCAGATCCTTAATCAGCTGGAGCCCAGGTTGGGCTGGACCCTGTGGTGACACTCAGAGCTGTAGCATAGAAAATCTGAAGTGGAACTTCCGGATCTGGGGTTGGGGCTGTGAGGATGAGGCAGGTGGAGGGGAGGAGAAGGGAGCCAGCCAGTACAGCATAGGATGTGGACAGAGCCTAGACCCACCATCCACCAACCAGACTGGGGGTGGAAGAGCAGCTGCTGCAGCCTGGGAACCAACGTGGCTATGGGGCAAGCCCCAAGTGCCCCCCCAGAACACTATGGGTGCTACTGTGTTACCTTGCCACGCTGGCCCCACAGTGGCTCTGACAGTAACAACTCCCGCCAGGAGTCAGCACCGAGAACCCTGGGTGACGTTGGCTCCAGGGTCTATACAGACTTGCTAAACTCCAAGACTAGGACTGTCCCAGGCCTATTAGGAGCTCTTTGGTGGCAGAGAGCCCAGAAGACCTGTTTGGGAAGCCAGGGCCTGAGACTGTGTCGAGTGACAGCGGGGAAGGGGGATCCCCAGGATCAGCCATTTCTCGTGACAGAAGCAGTGCTCCTTCCTGGTCCAGAGCCTACCTGGCCTTTGAGTTCAGACCAGCCCTGAAGTCTGCATGAATTCTAGGGAAGAGTTGGGGGACAGTGGGAAGGACACCCCACCTGAACCCTCAGTCTAAGCTCCATGATAGAGAAGAATGAGGGGACATGCAGAGGCCAAAGAAGAAGCCAGAATGGGCTGGCTGGCAGCGGGCGGGCGGGCAGACGGGCGTCTGTCCTGCCAGGGGCCCAGGCGGGCTCTGCAGACAGCCTCTTTTCTATATGGAAATGAAGAATTTAGGCTAATGGAGCTCAACCATCTCTAATTTTGCGATGGCAGGAGGATTTTGATTGAAAGTAATTAAGCAAGCTAGCTGTAAAATTAATTAAAGCAAAAGGGGGGGATTTTTTATTGGATTGGATAGCGATATAGCGTCTGTCAGGCGGGGGACGGATGGGGGTGACCTGAATCCTCTGCCCTCCCCCTCCCACTCGGGACGTTTATGTCACTTTAATCTCCTTACAGCGGCTGCTGTGCATTTGTTTGAAATAATCAAGGAAATATGGTCAGAAATTGTCAGCTTTCAGATCTAATTTACCTGACGGCCCCTGCGCGAGCTGGCGCGGCCTGGGGAGTGAGTGTGCGTGAGCAGTGGGGGTGCTGAGTGGGCTCCAAGCATACTGGGCTCCTCAGCTCATGCCCCAGGCCTGGGCACCCTCCAAGGGGTAAGGAAGGGAATGCCAGGCCTGTGGGCACCTCTCTGGGCTTTGCTCCTTTCTGGAACAGACAGTCCCACCCCACCCACCTGCTGCCTCTTCCTACACTGTAACCAGCTTTAGGGTTTAGGGAATATAGGATTAGGGAGGTGATTGTAATTCCTTATTCCAGATGGCTGACAACTGCTAAACCCCTCCACGAGGGCCACAGTTTTAAAAATACTCCTAAATTAGTCCCCTCATGTCCTCATCGTTATTGGTCTCAGTAAGGGGATTGAGGTGCTGGGCTGTAGAGAGGGTGAGAGGATGCTGTCTTCCAGAGCACCCTCCACCTCACACTGCCCTGCCCTCCTCTTCTGGGGCTGTGCTTACTAGCCAGGCCTGTCTGTCCCAGGGCCTTTTCCTAATTCCAGGACTGTGCTTGTCCTACTTCCCAGCACAACTCCCAAGGAGTGGGGGAGCTCAGTCCTTGCAGTAGGGAGGCCCCCCTCCACCACGAGTCTCCCCGTTTCCAGTTGATAAACCAGGACAGAGCCAGCCCTCACTCCTACTGTCCTTGTAGAGCCTGAGCGGCAGACTTCCAACCCTGTACCTTGTACCCTGAACCCCAGAGGCTCTGCTCAGGGCTTTTAGGGTTCTTGTCTAGGTGGGCCAGCATGTGGCTTGAATCTTCTCCAGCCAGGAATCCTTGTGGGGACCAAGAGAAGACCCTAGAGCAGCCCACCTTCAAAGGTGGTTTTCCTTTAAACAGAAAAGGGTGACAGTTTGGTCTGATGGCGCAAAAGGACTCAGAGTGGGACTTGGGTCACTTGATTTGTCTGGTGCTGGACAGCAAGTGACCCTGGCTTTTACGAGATCTCTCCACTTCTCAGGCCTCATGTCCCTTGCAGTTCTCATGTTCGGTGCAGATCTAAGACAGCTGCCAACCTGGTAGCTGTTCTCTCAGGTGGAGGGCACGTGGGACTTGAGTGCAGGTTTCCCTCCCGTCGGGAGCTCCTTGTTCAGCTGGCCTCCTTGCCTGTGCCCTGGAACAGGTGGAGCAGAGGGCTATAGAAACCTATTAGGACAACTAGCAGCTTCCCCACTGGCCGACCGATTAGAAGGGCTCTGTCCCCACCTGGCCTCCTTAGTGCTGTCCGAATACTCTCTGGCCTGTCCTTCCAGCCGTGTTTTCCCTGCCCTGAGGGTATCTCCCACCCCTAGCCCTGCTCTGGGGCCAGGTGACTCAGTCAGCCTCCTCCAGTAGTGAAGGAGGGTAAGCGCTTGTCTTTCTTCCCAGCCTGACTCCCATAAAGCACAGCAGCGGGAGGCTGGGGACGTCACCTGCCCCCTTGGAGCTCTCTGCTCCAGCCTCCTTCATTATGAGTCACTGAGAGTGGAGGGATGAAGCCCAAAAAGCTCCACAGAAAAGAGGAAGGAAAAGTTGTTAGCTCCGCTGCAGGTCCTAGGGTACAGTTGCACATGCCTGGAGTCCAAGTGGCACTGAGTTCTTTGGAGTCCTGCAACTCTCCTCCTGCTTGTGCCCACAGGGCCCAGCCAGGGGCAGAGCCCCTGCATTTTATGCCCATCAGCTGCCTAGGACCCAGATCTCATGAGACAGGAAGTTAGAGAGAACCTGGCTGCGGCCGAGCCTCTTACTGTACGCATAGCTGGCAGTTGCTCCAGCCAAGCCTGTGCCCTCCGGATGTGGAGAGGCCGGCCCAGGAGCCTGTGTGAGAGGCTGGGGGGGCAACTGGCCTTAGGGTTTCTGAATCTGATGTTGATCTAGGGCTGCTGATGGTAGGTGCCAAGGTGGAGGGAGACTCTTGGGGCAGCCCTAGGTAGGCTTGGCACACTGAGGCACAAAAGGAGATATAGAAGCCCAAGGAAGGGAACAGAGAGGCTCTTCAGCTCAGAGTTGGGAGGAGAGGCCTCTTCATGGTCTCCTGGGGCCCTTGAGACCACTCTTTGCCTGAGTGGGAAGAACATACCTTGAAGATACAGTACCAAAATCCACTGTTAAGAACAGTGGCTCTCCTCGGAGAGGAAGGACAGGGCTGGGAGGTAGGAGACAAGGCAGCAAGATAGGATGAGGACATTGGGATAGCAAGATGGCAACCCGGGATGGACACACGCCTTCCCTCAACTGCGCCTGCGGCCATGGGGATGCAGAAAGTCTGGGGAAGGGAAGAAGTGGGAGGGAAGCTTTGGCCTCGTGGTCAAAGACAAGCTCAGGAGTACTTTGATGTCCATCTCCTGGCCAGCCTGGAATCCTGCCGTCTCCTCTGGTCCCCAAGGCTTTGAGGAAGAAGCACTAAGGCGCTGGCCTTATGTCTTCAGTACCTTCCCAGCTGGGCTCACCAGGACTGACTTCCCCTAGCTCCATGAATGCAGCCCTCTCCTGTAGAATTTACAGCAGGTGAGGAGGAAGAGGAGGAGGAGAACTGGCCAGGCCCTGTTAGCCCCACGGTGCTCTGGTTTTAGCCAGCTCCCTGCTTGACCTAGCTTTCTGGGTCTTTCTCCCTTTAGGTGGGGGCTGGTTCCAGTTAGGCTAGCTGGTCTCCCTCCCCCAGGAGCAGCTGGAAGAAGCCCCCCCCATCTCTACTCCTGCTTAATAAGGGCCAGTACTTTAGGAGAGTTCTCAAGGTGCTAGGGAACTAGGGGTGGGGGTAAGGGAGGGTACCTTCTTGACTCAGCAAGAAGCCCAGAGTGGCCAGTGGTCCAGCCCCAAGACTCATTAACTTTAGGATCTCCTAGTACCCACAATGCCAGGAGCCTCAAGCCTTGTGCAGCCTGGTCTCTGCTGGAGTTGGCTAGATGTGACCAAGATTTGGGCTCCTAGAAGTGCCTGGGGTGAGGCCTGGCCTGGCTGTCACCCTGCCTGGCCTCCTAGAAGCCCCCTCCAGGCTGTCCCACATTCTTCTCTTCCTGCATCCTGTCACCCTAGACCATCATCCTTTCCCTCAGTCTGTCCTCAGCTTCTCACCCATTAGGCCTCAAGTCTCCGTGGCTCAACCCTGGCCTGTCCTCCGTCCCCCCTGGCTTCACAGTCACATTTTGCTGCCAGCGCAGGGCACTGAAAAACTGCTGGCACTGCCAAAAACCCTGTGTGCGCTATGACTCCCCAAACATCCCTTTATTTTTATTGTTCTGTTAATTACTGTTTAAACTTTAATAAGTCACTTCGTCAGGAGGGGGGACCTGCCGTGAGCTTTTCTGTGCAAACACGGGCCGGGAGTGACTCGGGTGTAATATAACCCTTTATGCGATGTGGGATGTTTAGATTGTAACAGAAACTTGTTATTTTAATGACAGTTGGGGGGAATCTGAGCACAGAAAAGGAGAGGGGTGGATGTTCCCCTGCACCTCTACCAAAGGCTCGGGGTAGCCTGGCCTCTCCAGGGTGGCTCCCTTGCTACCACAGCAAGGGTCGGGAGCTGTGGGCCCTCCTGGGATGCCCACTGGGCAGCTGCTGGTGAAGCTGGGATGGAGATTGGCAGGCAGACTGACTCAGAGAGGGGTGCCTTCTGGTGGAAGGCCCTGGGCAGGTGAGGAACAGGAGAAAGTCTGTGGATGGGGTGCATGAGGCCTGGCAGTCACTGGATGCCTGGGTAGAGTCAGGAGGGCTATGTGAGTTGGACTCTGCACCCAGCTGCTTTTGAAGTTACAGAGGAGGGGACGCCAGCTACAGTTAGTGGGCACTGTGTGCTCAGCGACTCTGTGTCAGACACATCATCACTTCGACACGCTGTATTACAGGAAAGGACACGGAGGTCCCCGGCAGAGGAAAGTGCTTAAGTGACAAACGTTTAAGAGGGGGCAAGTCTCATCTCAGAATGGGTCTTTCTCCCTTTAGGGTGGGCGTGGAGGGAGTCGGGCCCACTCCAGGATTTGAGTTGGTCCTCATCAACTGGTGGGAGGACTTGTGCAGAACTCACCCTCAGGTTCCACCTTCCATCGTGAGCAACCAGGAGGGGAGGTCACGGTCACTCTGAGTTCTGGAGTTGGGGGAGACCTGCTTCCTTCCTCACGTGCTTTGCCCTCCTTCATCCCCAAGGCCTAGAGTGGGTACAATGGCCGCCCCAGTTACCCTAGATTCAGTTCTGCCACATCCCTGCTCCCAAATTGGAGACACTAAGTGTCTTAACTAAGCTTCTATAGGGCTCGTACTAAGACGTCAGGACATCTTAGGGCCAACCTCTCTACTTTCTCTTTCTTTGATCAGTCTGTCTGTCCGTCTGTGCACATAGTCAAGCTCTGGCTTTATTCCTGGCCTGAGAGTAAAAATGAAAGAGACCTGGGTTCATCCTCAAGCGCCTGCTCCTGGCCGGTATTAATGAAGGGGCTCCGGGAAGGGCAAAATTAAGGGGGCCAAGCGGGGTCCTCTTGGCCGAGTCAGGAGACCTCTGCATCCTGAGCTTGCTTGTCCTGCTCTGGCTGGCTCCTACTGAGGGCACCGTGGGGAAACTGGCCATGCCCTGCTCCCTGCTGGGCAGGGCAGAGCTAGAGGTTCAGGCCCTGGTTGCCCTCAGGCTAAGTGGACAGCCCCCAGATGGTGGCCACCGTGCAGGCTGCGAAGTGCTGAGGTTTTCCTTTTCCGAGCAGTGCGTTTCCCTAAATTGTCTTTGACTGCGTGCATGGGTAAATGAAAGTTTATGCCCTTGTTAGAAGGACAGGCGGCCAGTTCCAGTTAGAACTGGGGTTGTCTCCCTGCCAGCCCTCTCAGCCCCCTCCCCAGCAGAAGAGACAGCGTTGAGGGCTGTGTGTGTGTGTGTAGGTGTGTGTAGCCTGTGTGTTTGCACAAACACTTGCAAGAACAGCCCCTCCTCCCTGGTGAGTAGGAAGGCTGTTAGGGGAGCGAGAGGGGATGGCAAAAAAGAAAAAAAAAATTTCCATATTTGTGTAAGTTGCTTTAAAAGCATTTTATCATGTCATAAAAAAGGGAAAGTACTCTCAGAAATTGATCCTCTCCGCCAGCCCATTGGACAGAAGGACGTTGGGATGTTAATGGCCATCCTGCTCCAGGGTGGCTTATTAAAAAATTTATACATAAATGCTTAAAATTGCATAAATTATTTAAAAAAAACCAACAAAGTAAGCAATTTGAATTCCCTCCTCCCCTCCCTCTCCCCTGGTCCCCCTTTCTCAGCCTCCCCTCGGGCCCTCCTGGTCCCCTCCTTGGGGTGTCCCCCTCTTTTCTCCACTTCCCACCGCACTCCTGGTGCCGTCTGCCCTACCTTCCTCAGGGGTTTCCCTGCCTCACCCACAAATTAATGAAACAGCCAGCCCACCACCAAACACTCACATGCACACGCGCTAATAAAAACACCACTAATAATGCCCCAAATCGCGAAATTAAATATTAAGGCCAAAGGAGGCGGACGTGGAGCGGAGCTGCCGCCACGGTAGCTGAAGTTGGAGCTGATGAGTGTGTCTCTCGCAGGCGTGGAATGTCACCCACACATCCTGGAGACTGGAGTGGGGAGTTTTATGATGGTTTTTCATTGATTTGTTTCCCCAGCGCAGCTGCCGACCTCTATTGAGGGACAAACATAATCAGCACTGACGCAAATTAGATGGTTATTCGTTTTGAAAATTGACAGAAAAACAATAAAAAAGATGAAATGCTCCCAAATCAATAGATATAATGAAATTCAAATAATCCGAGAGATGAGGTCTCCATGGCAACTGATAATGTGGAAAAGAAAACAATTTAATAAAGGACAGACACACTTTGAAAACAGATTGGGCCCGGGGAGGGGGGGCGGGCTGGCGGGCGGAGGGCTGGAGTGCGGGCTGGAGAGTGAAGGATCACTGTCCGTCCCAAGGACACCCGCCATAATTAAGCGAGGCTTTCGGCCCCAGAAAGTGCAGATTCAGGTTTTAATACACAAAATTATTTCAGGAGCAGTGAATCGGAAAGTCGTTTGTAATGACCTTCCTGAGAGGCCCGGGCGCGGGGCATGTTGGAGGCTGGGCGGCCGGGCCGGCTGAGTTATGGCATATTTGTGTTTTTATAGTGCAGAGGGGAGGGGGTGGTGGTGGGGAGGTGGGGGGGAGAAGGTTAAACAGTATTTACAGCTCAGTTGTTTTCAGAGAGGAAAGAGAAATAGAGTTCATGGAGAGATGCAGCGGGCGGGCAGGCGGGTGAGCCAGGGAGGCCTCCAGGCAGCACAGAGGAGAGGTGGGGCGTGCAGGGCTCCCCCTTAAGCTGCCTGGCCTGTGTCTGTTTCTCAACTAGAGAGGATACCCAGGGCTGCCCCCCTCCCTTCAGTTCCTGGTGCGGCTCAGCTAACAGTGCCTTCTAGGTCTGGGCCTCCCTGGGAATGGATGGCAGCCTCTGTCCAGGCTGCATGGATACCCCACGGTACCTCCTCAGTAAGAGTGGAGCATTGCTACAGCTGTACCAGAAGGTCACCTATTGAGTCTTGTACTCTCCTGTTCTCTGCATGGCAACTGGTCATCCGTTTAGGTGATTCTGTCTGTCTGGAGCCCAGCGCTGGGCCTGGGACACAGCGGGTGAGAACCCCAGATGAAGAGTGAGGACCACACATCCTTCTCTTTGGACATGCCCACCCCCTGCCTCCACCCAGTGCCTATCTTTAGCTTGATAGAGAAAAACTTAGTCCTATAATGTTTGCAGAGGTGGGGGCCGCAGAGAGGAACAAGACCAAGCTGATCCTCTTCAGAGTGCTGGGGGCCTGTCAGTCCTTCGGGGTGTCTTTCCTCTGGCTGCAGGAACTGTATTTGTGTTCTGTCACCAAGTCCACACAGCTTTTCAGAGCTGAGGCCACTCTATAGACCGACATGTGAATAAAATGTGAATGTACAACTATACAGGTGTGTGTATTTGTGTGTGTGTGTGTGCGTGTGTGTGTGTATGAGCATGCATGAACATAGCCTGTGTATGTTTGCTCAGTGTGTGTATGTGTGTACGAGCATGCATGAATACATACAGCATGCACACAGCCTATGTGTGTTTGCTCAGTGTGTGTGTGTGTCTATGTGTGTGTGTATGTTTGCTCAGTGTATGTGTGTATATGTGTATACAAGCATGCATGAATACACGCAGCATGCACACAGCCGATGTGTGTTTGCTCAGTGTGTGTGTGTGTGTGTGTGTGTGTGTGTGTGTGTGTGTTTTAAATCTCCCCTGGGTGGCAACTCTCTTTTTTCTCCCCTTCCTGTTTGGCTGTGACCTGGGGGAGATTGATAGCCAGCCTATGCGTGGATGCTAACAGTTCCCCTGATTTATAGAGTTACTTACGCTAAGTGAGGCCACTTAGACGCGTCTGGATAGTAAACCTTTTAACTGGACTAAAAAAAATCATAATAAATAAATAAACAAAGGGGGGCAAGCTAGAGCCCCAGTGACCAAGACCTGCTCATTCCCCAGCTTGGATCTGTTGAAAGGCCTAAACCCCAGGGAAGAAGCGGCTATGCCTTCCTCCCACAAACACTCAGAACCCTTGTGTCCTGAGCCAGCGATGGGATCAGGCCCAAAAGGGGATGCCCCATCCCTGGGGACAGTTCCTGGTTGTGAGAGCCAGAGGAGGGAATTATTCAGACGGAGATGGGCTGAGCTGCAGGGGTGGGGGCGGGGGGGCCATCCGGTAACTCTTCTTTGCCACAGTGATGGCTCTTGTAATCACCTTTAACTGTTTGTTATAAGCCAAGCTGCCTGTCTTGTCCACAGTGTAGCCTTGAGTTTCAGCCCAGGGCCTGGCCTATCAAAAGTGCCAGAAGTGGTATTAAGATGCCCCTAAGCCGGGCATGGTGGCGCACGCCTTTAATCCTAGCACTTGGGAGGCAGAGGCAGGCGGATCTTTGTGAGTTCAAGGCCAGCCTGGTCTACAGAGCGAGTTCCAGGACAGCTGGGGCTACAGGGAGACCCTGTCTCGAAAAAGACCAAAAAAAAAAAAAAAAAAAAAAAAAAAAGAATGCCCCTAAATGGTCTATGAAGTTCAAGTTCTTCTTGGGTTGCAAAGGAAGAAACTCTTAGTAGTACACTGGCTCTGAGACTCCAGGACAACTGGCTGGAAAGCTTTGGGAGGTGTGGGGGGGGCGGGGAGGGGGGGTTGAGGGATGTGACCTTGGCCATCTGAGCCTGGTAGGAGTTGCACTCTCACACTGACTGGGTGACTGAGGGCAGTTACCAACCTCACTGCTCTGCTGGCTCATCTGGAAATGGGGACAACACAACCAACATTTGGAGCATAAGGGACACTAAGCTAAGCTGTGTGCCCAATCGTGCCCCCTTGCATAGACAAGGTACGTAGGAAGGGCTAGCGGCAACATGACGCAGGGAGTTACGACAAAACTATCCGAATGGCCCAGCAGTGCCTGGTGGCCCCTAAGGTCCAGGCCACAGGCAGTCAGGGCCCCAGTGCACCCCCACCACAGGGGACTGGCTGCTGGCCCCTGCTTTCCCACCTTCTGATATACAGCGGGCATTAGGCCGCCCAAAGGGGATACTGCATCCTTAGGAAGAAATATGTCCTCATTTTTCTTAAACACCGTTTCCACTGAGTGAAATGTTTAGAAGGGACGCGCAGGGAGAACTTTATTTCCTACCAGGGAGTTCAGAGCCCCCAAGCAGAGCCATAAAGCACGAGCCAGTGGCTGACAGGCAGCCCAGCCACAAAATAGATCACTCACTGGGGGTGGGGGTTGCCAGGCCTGCCCAGCCCCCTGGAACTGGCCCCGCCCCAGGAGGATCAGCACCTGCAGACCCAGGGCTATAAGGCAGTGACATCAAGACTGTGTTGCCCTGTGCTCAGCTGTCCATAGGAGAGGGCCTGGCCTGACCAAGTAAGGAGGGGCAGCTCCCCCAGCTACCCTGGGCCTTTACTTCACGGTCAGGGAGGCTAGGGGATGGGGGCCCAGGTGCAGCCCCGGAGCCCCCCTTTTCCCCCAGAACTGGCAGGCGCCCTGGCCTTCCCAGCCTTCGGAGGGAATGATGAGATTCATGCAGTATCGGGCCTTCTCCCAGGGCCCTCCCTTCATTCGATTTCTGAAGCTGGCTGATTTGAATATTTATAAATATCAGTAAATTATTTATTGTAGCAATCTGCTGCACCATTTTACCCATCACAGTTAACACTTTAGGGTGCTCCAAGTTAGGGAAAGAGGAAGTGGGGTTGAGGAGATGGGGTGGAGGGCAGAAAGAAGCCCCTGCTGCAGATATGGGGCTGCGCGGTGCTTGCTGTAACAGGCGCATCAAGCCTGGCCTTTGGAGCACTTTGTAGCATGTGCTTGTGCTCTGGGGCGTCTAAAGCTCCGGGATCAGCTTTCTCTTCTGTCAAATGGGATGGTCATGGTGCCTGACTGAGTCTTTGGGCACCTTCACGAGCTCCTGCTGAAATGGTAGACAACTTGTGCCTCTCTTTCCAACACGCCGGTAGGGTCTGTTAAGCTTGGATGCCTGCTGGGGACTGTTGAACTTTGAGTCTTGATAAGGAGAATTGGGACCAGGGAACTAAGGAGGTGCTGAGGAGGGGGGCTCAGAGGATAGCTCCAAACCTCCCTGTCCTCTTCCTCCTGTTTCTCCTAGGCCAAGTGAGTTTTCCTGGTTAGCATCTTGGATCAGATATGGTGTCACATCTGCCTGTTGTTCCTCTCAGGCTCAGCAGCTTTCTTCTATTCTTACCTCCCAGGCTGCCTACTTGGCACAGACAGGTGCCCCTCACCTTGCAGCTCCATGGCATGTCTCCAAGAAGAAATCCGGCCTAGGCCTAGAGTTCAGAAGGGGCAGAGTCAGGTCATGTGTTCATGACTCTGACCCTAGGAGCCAGACCAGAGCCACTTCCTGGGGTTCATTTACCCTGCTGGTCCAGAGCCAAAAGGGTCAGATACAGGCTGCAGCAATGGAGTGGACTCTTCCAGGCCGGCCTTGGCTACCCTTGTGTCTGCCTTATTCTGGACGAGCAGAACATGAGCCCCCTCTCTTCCCACCCTCCAGTCCAAGCCTGCCTCCTGGGCAGTATTGTTCCCAGAGGAAATGTCCAGTGTAAATAGAGCAGCGGGCAGGCTAGTGGCGGGAAGGAGATGAAAGGGGCAGTGACAGGCCCGGGGACGGATGGCTTCCTTCCATTGAGGCCTGGCCACGGCGTTTATATTTAGGAAAGAAAGTCAGAGGAATGTTTACATGGACAGGAGTCTGGGGTCAGACCAGTGGGGGGTGTGCTAGTCTGTAGGTCCCAGGGCCTCGATGGAGGGGCTGGCAGCAAGGCCCCATGAGGCCCAGAAGGCAGGCAGGCAGGCAGCTTAGCTCTCAGTCCGTACGTTCCCCAAACTTGCCTCCCCTGCCTGGTACATGTTGGTACTTAGGACTGTAAACCTTGCCTTTGCCTGTCCCTGTGCCTCTGTCCCAGGCCCAGGCACCTCTTCCACCTCCACCCTTGAGACCAGCAGTAGAGTCAGGGGGAGGTCAACATCTGGAAGGCAGGTGGGCTGGGACAGAGCAGCAGCTGGAGGGCAGGTGTAGGGGGAGTGGGCTGGAGCAAAGGGGCCTGGAGCTGGGGGTGGGCCCTGGGTGCACAGCTGCATCACAGCTGGTGGGGGCCCAGGCAGGGACTCGGCACACAGCCGAGATGGAGAGAGGGTGGGTTGTGCTGGGTGGGCCGAAGTTCAGGGAGGCTCCAGGATGGGTGGGGACCCGAGGGGGGGGGTGTCACCAACAGCAAGCGCAGCCTTGGGAGCTTCTGCTTCCCTCTTCCTTGGGATAAATATTTATAGATTCATTTGCCGTCTGCCATACACACTTGGCTGCTTACCTCCTGGTAAAAACAGTGCAGGCTCCCTGCTCCTGCCCGTCTCATCCCCATTGAAGACGGGACAAAGGGGCCTGGGGGAGGCTTGCCACCCTTGTTGGAGGAAATATGGTATCACAGAGCCCACTGGTCTGCCAGGAGGCTGAGTGGGATGGGGTGGTGACCATGGATCCTATCGATAAGCTTTGAGAAGGAGCCCCAGGCAGGTGCTGAGGGGTGTATATTGGGCAGCGCAGACCTGGTGCTGTGGACATTGGCTTACGTAAGAGTCCAACACCTGAAGTCATGGTCTCTGGACTGGGAAGATGTGGTGAGGACTGAGCAGATCCTTCTGTATCGATGAGCTAGGCTGGACTTACCCAGCGCTTTCTGGGCCAAGCAAAGCCGTACTATCTTTGGCTTGAAACAAGACAAGGATCTGGGGCCATTGGGCATTTTATGTATGGAGGGATGGGTAATCTGTGTGTACAAGCCAAAACCGTCATCTAGGCAGACATGGGTGTGGCCACTCAGTAGACTGTCAGTACGTGGGTGGGTTTTCATGGTATTGGATCATCACAAAGCAGCCTCTTCTGATCATGAAGCTGAGGAGCAAAGCCCCCCACATAGCCTTCTGACACCCCCCTACAGGACACGCCCATTTCCCTAGCAAGCATGGAGTCCTTTCTATCTAAAGGTAGTATAAGCTGAGACCTTCTACATAGCTACTCTCCTGTCTCTGACCAGGCTACAGGGTCTGGCATTCAGTAAAACCTCACTAAAAGGATGGACAGGTGACAGATCAATGCACAGGGTCACGATGTCTATGTATGTGTCTGCCCTTGTTAGTCTTCTGGACAATATGCCCCTGGGGAGACTTAACTAGGGCAGGGGGCAGGCTAAACAGCGAAAGGGGACAGCAGCACTCTTGTAGCCTCTCTAGCTTTTCCAGCTGCCCAGGTCGCTGTCCTGTCGGGGATTGGGTGCTGTATCTGTAGCTTCTGGGTTTTCTATTAGGGATCTTACTGATCCCAACCTGTCCCAGCTGAGGCTCCTCTAGGTTAGGAAGTAAGCTTCCCAGGCCCGGCCAGACTTTCCAGGGACACAGGAGCTGACAAAGGCAGCAGAGGAAGGAGGTCTTGGGACAGGAAGAGTGGCCAGAGATGGGCTATGAGGAGCTATGAGGACAGCTGTGTTTGGGTGGCCCTTACTGAGCCTTGGGGAAAGAAAGCGGCAATAGGAAATGGTGGGGGCTTGGGGGGCTATGAATGACAGAGAAGACTGTGAAAGGGGAGGTGAGGTCTTAGAGAGGTCCTGAGTATCTGTGGGCCAAGGGGAAAACCTCTTCTATCCAGTGAGCAGAAGCTGGAACTAGAGGGTAGGCAGACCCTGAGACCTGACCTGGCAGGACAGCTGCCAAGGGACAAGGTACTCAGGTGGGGAAGCTGCTGGGTAGGCAAGGCAAGAGGTTGGCCTAGGCTGGAAGCTGGCTGGAGCTGGCCCTCCCCAGGGACCTGTGGTGAGGCAGAATGCTCGCAGGCAGAGCCATGCTGCCAGCAGTGCGGCGCTGCCACTTGCCAGTCTTCCCCACGCCAGTCCGCTCACCTGCCTATGCCTTCACTTCCTGTGTCAGAGGACATACTGTCTCCCACAGGGGCTATTTAAGGCCAGGCAAACCTAGGAAATACTTCTAGGAAGCAGGCACTAGGATTTTTATATTTGAAGAGTCATTTGCTTCTTTGTTTTGTACCGCCATCTTGAACCACCATGCCAGGTGCTATGTAAGTCTTTGAGTGGAGCAACATGTGAGTCTAGCCTTGGATCACTAGGCCAGCACGTGCCAGGTGGTCTCAGGCTAGTTTGACAGAACTGTGATCAATCGAGGGGAATGGAGCGCAACTTGGGGTGACTGTACTTGGCATGCAGACTCTCACCTTAGTGCTCCCGTCCATCCCTCCAGCTGAAGGCACCCGGTGCACCGACCCACCTACAGGCAAGCCCCCAATGGCAGCCAAGCGCAAAGGCGGCCTGAAGCTCAATGCCATCTGTGCCAAGCTGAGCCGCCAGGTGGTGGTGGAGAAAGGAGCAGAAGCTGGCTCCCAGCCTGAGGGTAGCCCACTGCAGCCCCGGGACAAAGAGCGCACTGGCCCTGAGTCTGGGGTGCCCCGGGCCCCTCGAAGTGAAGAGGACAAGAGGCGTGCAGTGATCGAGAAGTGGGTCAATGGGGAATACAGCGAGGAGCCTGCGCCCACACCTGTGTTGGGGCGCATTACTCGTGAGGGCTTGGAGCTGCCCCCTGAGGGTGTCTACATGGTCCAGCCACAGGGCTGCAGCGACGAGGAAGACCACTCAGAACAGCCCTTGAAGGACGGCAGCGTCCTGGAGGAGAAGGACCCAGGTGGTGCAGCCTCAAAAGATGACAGCGGCCCCAGCGTCAAGCAGGCTTCAGGTGGGTGTCTGTCCTGGGTTGGGGGGAGGTTGTGTTGAAGGTTCAAAAAGGGCCCCGTGCCCCAGGGGAGCCCAGCAAGCCTTCTAATGGCAGAACAAGGATGGTAGCTTCCAGAGAGTGAGGGGGGCTTGGGGAGCTTCCCAGCAGGCTTCAGAGGTTGGGAGGCAGGTAAACATATGTGCAGACAGACTGGATAGTTGAATGGCAGGTGGTAGGTGGGATGGGTGACTGCACTTATCCACAGAGGGATGAGACATGGGTTTGTGGTACCTGAGCACAGGAAGGGGGACTAACGGGGCGGTGTTGGTGACAGTGTGAGCCAGCTGCATGAACTCCCATCTTTAAACTCTCTCTTGGTGGCTTAACTGAGAATCCTAGAAAGGGCTTTGTCCTCCCCACTTCTCCTGGGTCCTTTCCTGTGCTCCAGACCTCTGAGAACCATGAGCCTAGCCCAGTCCAGCCAGCAGATCCCCTTAACGCGCAGCCGCCCAGGACATGCTTCTCTGGCTGACCTCTTTCCCACGAGATGGCTGAGGTCTGGCTTCTCCAGTGTCTCCTTGTCTTAGGACACAGCAGCCTTCTAGCCCTTTCTGCTTCCAGGGAGGGCTGGCCTGGCATTTCAGACTGGAGAGAGGTGTCCTCTAGGACTGGAGCCCGGGGCCTGAGGCCTTGGCTCTAGTGCCCAGCCTCCTTCCCAGGCTTGTGCCTGGAGCTCTGCACCTCCCCTGCCTGCTCCCCTGTCCCCTTCCCCCTGCAGCGAGGGGCGCATCTCCTCCCTGTGCGGGGAGCCCTGCGCAGCCACATAATTATGCATATAAGATATAAACAGAGCTGTTTAATTATCCTTCGCCACATCAGTGACAGAGTAATTAACAAACATTGCAAGATCAATGAGGAAAAGTGTGACCTTCAGTTTCCTCTGATAGGAAAAGCCCTTGCTGTTGCCAGACACAAGGTGATTGCGCTGGGCCTGAGGAGAGGAGAGGAGAGAGATAGGAATTCAGCCTGCTGTCCCTTCAACGCCCCATCCCACTCCCAGCTCCACCCTTGACCAGGAGAGTCAGTAGTGTCTCCTCCAGCTTCCTTCCCTTCCTCCTCCCAGGAGCTGGGGGCTGAGAAGGCAGGAGTAGGGCGTGGACTGTTAGCCCCAGGCCTCAGGACCTACGCCCTCAGCCCTGAGCGCTGAGGCTCCATCTGCCCACTGTGGGCTTGGCACCCCAGGTCATCTTCTATGGGCCTCGAGCTTTGGCTGCCTCTGGGACCCCCACCTGGCCCCCTCCCTGTTCGATGCTGCCTGCCCTTCGGAGCCTTCTGTTTCTCTGCCATATATAGTGAGGGCTCGGCGGCCTCCAGCTATTTTTAGCCCCTTTCCCTGGTTCCTGAGCCATCGCATTGAGCAGCCAGAGCCCACTCCTCCCAGGCCAGCCCCCAACCTGTGTGTCTGGAGCTCAGGCTTGGGCTGACCCACCAGCCTGCCAGGAGAACAGCTGTCTGCCAGCTTCCTGAGTCATTCTGTCCAGCCAGGGTGCCAGGGAGATGTCTGCCTATCCTCTTCAAATCTAATGGGGTCCCACTGCCCCCGCCCCAGAATTGCTCTCCTCTCTGGGGAACTCGGAGCCCCTCCTATGTCCTCCTGGGTGTCCTCTCCTGCTAGGGCACACTCTGTTCCATTAGATCTGCTCTGAGACTCCACGAGCTGGCAGGTTTGGGTGAGGTCAGGAGGAGCCCCCTAGAGCCGTACCTTTCCTTGGCCGTGCTGTTAGGCTCCCAGCACGGAGCCTGGCTTCTTTGAGTGTGCTCAAGGTGGAGAGAGTGTGGAAGCAGGAGGACCATAAGAGTCCGTGGGCTGCGTGGGTCTCACTCCCCTGTGTGGGACTGACCTAGATGCTGGGCATAACCCACAGTAGGTGTGCAGCGGTTCAGGGGAGGAGTGAACACTCCTGAGTGTCAGAGACCATCTGTCTGCTGGGCTGACAGGCTGCGGGGAAGGGGCACTGAGATGGGCTTGTTTCCTCCAGGCCTGCTGAGGGTCATCCTGAGATGCTGGGTGAGGACTTGGAAGGTTGTAAATATGTGTGTCTGTACAGCTGGGGGCAGTAGCTAGGGACGTGAACTTAGTGTGTATAAGTGTGAACACTTGTGTATGGGTGTACATGTGAGTTTAGTATGTAAGAGTATGTATGTCTGCCAATGTATATTTGAAGACATGTATGTTGTATGTAAGTATGATTGATTGCATATGTGTTTGTACGTGTGTGTGTGTGTGTGTGTGTGTGTGTGTGTGTGTATGTGTCTACAGGCTTCTCAGTGTGCTGGGTGTAGATGGTAGGAGGATGGGTGGGAATCCCCTCAGGCCTACTCCTGCTGGCCCTGACCCTCGTTCTCCTAGGTGAGCCACCCTGTGTATGAGTGACCGGGGAGTTTGAAGGACTTGTCCATGACACAAATCCTGGCTGGAGTAAGGGTCCCTAGATGAGTCTGGGTAGCCATAGTGGCACAGTGCCTGCTCCTTAGCTCTGTTACTAGGGAAATCCAGAGAGGTCAGGAAGCCAGGTCCTAGGGCATCTTGGGGCAAGTCCCTTATCTGTTCACGATCTATTTATGGGCATCAGGGAAGAGCTTCCAGCCAGGCCTACCCCCAGCCTCATCCAGAGCGGCTGCCTCCACGTGGAGCTTCCTCTGACTGTCTAGCCGGTGATCCACATCTCTACCTGTACCTCTCCTCATGACCGCTGCCCCCATCTCAGGAGGCAGGTTGGGATCTGGCCTCACTTCCAGTAAAATGACTTCTCTTTCATATTAGGCCAAGGCAAGAGAGCGGAGACATTTATGAAACTTTGTTTAATGTACTGAAAAGCCATCGGCCAGAACATTTAGGAAATTGATTTTCCTGGCATTGATGAACTCGTTTTATTTTACCCCAGTATTAATTACTTTTTTTTAAAACAAATTAATTTAAGAGTCGTAAAACCTAACAAGTGAGCCAAATGTCCATAGATCATGTCCTGCTCCGCCCCTCCCCACTCTGGTCCCCTCCCTTCCCTCCATGGGTGGGGGCTCAAGGTGGGAGGCCTCTTGTCTCTTCCTCTCCTTCCTCCTCCCAGAAATGACCCACCCCTCTCTTCCCCCTATAGGAGAGGCCTCCTCTCTGAGGGACTACGCAGCCTCCACCATGACGGAGTTCCTTGGCATGTTTGGCTATGACGACCAGAACACAAGGGATGAGCTGGCCAAGAAGATCAGCTTTGAGAAGCTGCATGCAGGCTCCGCCCCTGAGGCCGCAGCCTCCTCCACGCTGCCCACCTCTGAGGACAGCCTCAGCAAGCGGGCACGCTTCTCCAAGTATGAGGAATACATCCGCAAGCTCAAAGCTGGGGAGCAGCTCTCCTGGCCAGCCCATGGCAGCAAGTCTGAGGACCGGGCGGGCAAGGAGGTGGTGGGCCCCTTGCCCAGCCTACGGCTGCCCAGCAACACTGCCCACCTGGAAACCAAGGCCACCATCTTGCCTTTGCCATCACACAGCAGCGTCCAGATGCAGAATCTGGTGGCTCGTGCTTCCAAGTATGACTTCTTCATCCAGAAACTGAAGACAGGAGAGAACCTGAGGCCTCAGAATGGGAGTACGTACAAGAAGCCATCCAAGTACGACCTGGAGAACGTCAAATACCTGCACCTCTTCAAACCTGGGGAGGGCAGCCCTGACATGGGGGGGGCCATCGCCTTCAAGACAGGCAAGGTGGGGCGGCCCTCCAAGTATGACGTCCGGGGCATCCAGAAGCCAGGCCCTACCAAGGTTCCACCCACCCCCAGCCTGGCTCCTACACCCCTCACCAGTGTGCCCAGTGCACCCAGTGCCCCTGGGCCAGGACCTGAGCCACCTGCCTCTCTGTCCTTCAACACTCCCGAGTACCTGAAGTCAACCTTCTCCAAAACAGACTCCATCACCACGGGGACTGTCTCCACTGTCAAGTAAGGTGCTCTCCACCCCACAGCCACTCTGAGCCCTGGGGCAGGACTGGATAGGGAGGTCCACCTTCTTGGGTGGAACATCTGCTATGGCAGACACAGCCAGGTGTGCAGCTTAGACTGCTACCCATGTGCTTATCCACACATGTACGTAATCGCTCCTATGCTACCCATGTGCTTATCCACACATGTATGTAATTGTTCCTATGCTACCCACGTGCTTATCCACACATGTACGTAATGGCTCTTACGCTACCCACGTGCTTATCCACACATGTATGTAATTGTTCCTATTGCTACCATTGTGCTTATCCACACATGTACATAATCGTTCCTATGCTATGCACATGCTTATCCACACATGTATGTAATCGCTCCTATGCTATGCACGTGCTTATCCACACATGTATGTAATCACTCCTATGCTATGCACGTGCTTATCCACACATGTATGTAATCACTCCTACGCTAAGCACGTGCTTATCCACACATGTATGTAATCACTCCTATGCTATGCACGTGCTTATCCACACATGTATGTAATCACTCCTACGCTAAGCACGTGCTTATCCACACATGTATGTAATCACTCCTATGCTATGCACGTGCTTATCCACACATGTATGTAATCGCTCCTATGCTATGCACGTGCTTATCCACAAATGTATGTAATCGCTCCTATGCTATGCACGTAATTGCTCCTGCGCCCTCACCTAGTGCTCTTGCCCTGTTCATAGACCTACACACTGCACATCTCTGTGTGCACCCTCCCTCTGCCTGCTGCTACAAGGGCTGAATGCAAGCTATCGTTGCCAGAAAGAACTCATACTGGGGTTGGGGGACTAATCTTTGCTGGTGGCTTTGGGTCCTTGTTCAGAGCCTGGTTCATGGAAGAGGCAGGAAGAAAGTAGGAGGCTATGTTAGGGTACATATGTCCTGTTGGCCATAACCAAGGGACAGAAGACTGGCCTGGATGATAAAACAATGGTGAGACCATCGACCCCTTGTGAGACCTTTTCTTCCACTTCAGAAATGTGGAGCCTACAGGCTCTGGGGGCTAAAATCTGGGCAGATCCAATCAGTGCCCTTTGGCCTGAAGGTGGGATGTGGTCGCCTAGGACTGAACATGGTCCAGTGTGATCCTCCCTTCCTGGCAGCTCTCTGGCTGCCTGGTGCTACCCCTCAGCCAGCACTCTGCTCATTTTGCCTGTGTACTGGGAGCCCAGGCTCTGGCTTCTAAGGCTTCCATCTAGGTGAACTATAAGCTTGGCTGGGCCTGAAGTAGAATGTTCCAGCCCCACCTGCTCAGGGCAGCATAGCCCCATCAGAGTTGGGCTAACACTTTCTCAGTCCACCCTGAGTGCCTCAGAATGATTCAGGGCCCAGGAGAGAAGGGCCAGGGCCCAGGGCACGGAGCTGCCCGTTAGATGCTCCTGGAGCCTGAGTCTACCCCGTCCACTAATTGGCTGTGCCCTGTGTGTCTTACCAGGAATGGATTGCCCACAGATAAACCAGCTGTCACCGAAGATGTAAACATTTACCAGAAATATATTGCCAGGTAGGCCCTGGGAAGGGGACTATGGACAGAGATGGGGGGCCAGGAATGCCCAAGGACTGTGGGACCATCTGTCTGTGGCTGGCTCACCCCTGGGGCCAAGGGGCTGCCTTCAGCCCACTTTCTCTCTCTCCTGCCCCTAAACTCCCCCAGACAGCTGCTTTCTGAGGCCATCTCACACCCACCTCTTTGGGATACTGCAGGCTACATAGTCTTTAGGTAGGTTATACCCTAGGTAGGGCCAGAGTGTAGGATAGGGCTTGACTCCAGGCCTGCCACAGATGAGTACAGTCCCCCCCATGGCTGGTGTGGGTTCGACCCTCCCCCAGGACCTTGGTGGAGCGCAGGCCAGAGTGGCGCTGTTGGGAACTGGGTGGAATTTGCCCTTTCTGCTGTGGACTTTCCGGGTTCCCACCCAGCCCCTTCTATCCCGAAGGAGGCAGGATGGCAGATGAAGACCCTTTTGACACATCCCCCAAATCAGGCCTCTGAGAGACAGCATGTAGCAGGGGCCGTGCCCCAGTGGCCTCTGTCCTCCACGCTCTTCCTCTTCCTGTCTTTTCTGCTCTGCTCTCTTCCGCCTTCTCTTAGTATTGCCCCATCGTTACTGTCCGTGCCTCAGCGGAGGCCCTTTTGGCAGCTTCGCTTTGCAGACACCGCTAGTGGCTTCCCCCTTACAGTAGGGTCTCTCCCCCTCACACAAGTGTGTCATCCATGGAAGGGAACAGGCCATGTGAGTGGAAACAGGGCTGTCGTGGCTGGTCCTCCCTAGAGTGGCTGCCCCTGACTGGTCATTACCAAAGCTGTGAGAGCCCCAGCCTGGCCAGGCCAGAGATGGGCTGCTCAGTGGCCAGCTGCACAGGGTTCCGGGCTGCACTCTTGGCTTGGAAAGTGAGCTAGCTCCCTGCCGCGGGAAGCCAAACAGATGCTGTGCTTTAAAAATTCATAAGTCTGGACTGTTTCAAGTGTCAGGAAAAGCCCAGAACAGAGAGCCCTTTAACACCTCTCAACAACAGTGCAGGGTTGGCCAGCCAGGGTCTCCTCCCTGGCCTGAGCTGGAGGCTAGCGAGTGGGGGTTGGTCAGGCTACTGCCTGCTGAACAGGCCTTTGGGCTGTCCTAGGCCACTAGGTCTCCTCTCTTGTCTGTCCCCTAATCTGATTTGATGCTGTGGCCTGCCCCAGCTTCTTCCTCCCCACCTGGTCCTGGTTCCTGCTTCTCCTGACACAGCCGCCCAGGCAGATGCTGGCCGTCAGGCAGCGCAGTAGACCTGAGATTCCTGACAGGCCCAACCGCTAGCTCTGACTTTCCTAGCCTCACCCACTGTACCTCTGTCCCCTGACATTCCCAACCAGGCCCACTGAACTCCAGTTAATATATCCTTGGGGTCTGGGTAGAAATAGCTGCTCAGGCTTTGAACCCTAGAGGAGTCCTTCCAGGGGCTGGCTCCGAGAGAGGGGTCTGAGTCACCACTCCTGTCTTCAGGTTCTCAGGAAGTCAGCATTGCGGCCACATTCACTGCGCCTACCAGTACCGCGAGCACTATCACTGCCTGGACCCTGAGTGCAACTACCAGGTATGGGCTGCACCCCGCTCGCCCACCAGCATCAATTCTTGCTGGAAGTAGGCAAGGAAAAGGGGCCTTACGCTGGCCACTTGAATTTTACATGGATAGGCAAAGCACGGACCAGCTGTCTGTATTCCCAGGCTCCTGCCAACCAAGAAACCAATGGTGCCAGCACCCTTGATGTCCTAGTGGGGATAATCTGGCACCCTTGATGTCCTAGTGGGGATAATCCGGCACCACTGATGTCCTAGTGGGGATAATCCGGCACCCTTGATGTCCTAGTGGGGATAATCCGGCACCCTTGATGTCCTAGTGGGGATAATCCGGCAGCCTTGCACTGGGAGTCTAGCAAGGACCAAGACTGTGCCCATCAGTCTTCACCCTTAGCTAACTGACTTTCTAGGACTTTCAGAGGTTAGTATTACTCTTCATTTTCAAGATGAAAAGTTGAGGTCCAGATAGAACATCCCATGTTCAAAGCCCCCGTGGCAAACTAGCGGAAAGTTAACCCTGGGTGATAGCAGAGGGTTGGTCCCTCTGTCTTGCTGGAGTTCAGGCTGTGCCACACAGTGTACTAGGTGGAATGTGCTCTCACCCGTCAGAGCCCTGACCTTTCAAGCTTGCCCAGAGCATCTTTTATGCTCGTGGGCATGGCTGTTGGGAGCCTCTGGAGAGGTCAGGGAAGGAACCACAGTTCCTGAATCTTTGGAATCATTCCCGCCAAGGGCCAGCGTGCCGGGAACTGACTAGGCAGTCTGGGCTGTCTTGACCCTAAGCAGGGTTATTTATAGGGTGACTTGAGGGCCTTGGGGCCAGTCCTGGTCCCAGCGCTCTTGGCACATGGACCAGGGGCACAGGCATCTGCCAACTTGGTGTTCTTTCCTGGCAGAGGTTCACAAGTAAGCAGGACGTGATCCGACATTACAACATGCACAAGAAGCGCGACAACTCCCTGCAGCACGGCTTCATGCGCTTTAGCCCACTGGATGACTGCAGTGTCTACTATCATGGCTGCCATCTCAACGGGAAGAGTACCCACTATCACTGCATGCAGGTGCCTGCTATACACCAGCAGCCTGAGGGTGGGCTGCCTGGGCCACGATGTTCTGGGACCCTCTCTCCGGCCCCCATACTCCAGGATCAGGGCTGTCCCTGCAGACCAGGGCCCTGGGTAACCAGGAGCTTCCCTTTCTCCTGACTCGGATGGGGGAAGCTGGCAAGCAGAGTCTTGGGGGGCTCAGACATGAGCACTGTCTGGTAGCCGGGTTGGGGCCTTCCCTGTGGCCATACTTGGTGTGGGGGAAATTCAGTGAGCTGTTTATACAGACCAACATTTTTCAGGCTTTAACACCAAGAGCAGCATTGCAAATGACTCCTGAGGAGGTTTTTGTTTAATTTTTTGTTTTAATGCCACACCGAGTCTGGGCTTTTTCAAGGTGTCAAGCCCAGGAGGGGCGACTTTGGATTGCAAAGAGCAGCCTGCATGCCTCCCCCGTATTTGTCAGGAGTTGTTATGGCCTCTGTGAAACAACCTGGTGTGAAGAGGGGGGGCCACCCTCTGGGCCTGAGATGGTGCAGACACTGGCACAGCCCAGCCTTCGAGGGTGCTCAGAGCTACTACTTTTTACTCAATATGGCAACGTTGCCTGCCTGGCCCCACTGCAGTGGGTGGGAGGGCCCTGTGCCCAGGAGCCATCCACTAAGTAAGTCCTGGAACTAAAGGTGACGTCCAGGGATCAGCCTTTCTCCGCTCCCTAATGCTTTAGAGACAGAGCCATCGATTAGGCCCCCAATACTAACTTCTCCCCGCGACTCCCCACATGGACCTGAACGTGCGTGGGGTCTGAAGACAGTCTGATCTTCCTTATCCAGGAGGGTCAGTCATTGTGGGGCATTTTTTTTGTTTGTTTGTTTTTTTGCTTCAGAACTTGGGTTAAACTGAGGTTTGAAATTTTAAGGTGGCAGAGCTCCCTTGGGCAGAGTTGCATGGCCCTAGACCAGCACTGACTTGGCTGGCCCAGGAAGGCCAGCCTCGGATCCCCTAACCACCATTCTGGCCTGTGCAGGTGGGCTGTAACAAGGTGTACACAAGCACCTCGGATGTAATGACCCATGAGAACTTCCACAAGAAGAACACTCAGCTCATCAATGATGGCTTCCAGCGCTTCCGAGCCACTGAGGACTGTGGCACGGCTGATTGTCAGTTCTATGGACAGAAGACCACGCATTTCCACTGCAGGTCAGTGACTGGCTCATGCTAGGCTAGAAGAGGCACTGGCAGAGAACCAGGCCCACAGAGCACCAGGGACCTCTGGGGGAGTAGGGTGGGGTCCGGAGCTGCTCAGCACCTTGCCCTGGTGCCCGGCCTTGGTCTTCCGCCTGGGGGACTGTTTCTCTCAGAGCATGGAGAGATCAGGGCAGGGCCTCCCCTGGGTCCCATGAGACCCTGTGTCAGTCTCTCCGTGTCCCATGCAGGCGTCCCGGCTGCACATTCACCTTCAAGAACAAGTGTGACATTGAGAAGCACAAGAGCTACCACATCAAGGATGATGCCTACGCCAAGGACGGCTTCAAGAAGTTCTACAAGTATGAGGAGTGCAAGTATGAAGGCTGTGTATACAGCAAGGCCACCAACCACTTCCACTGTATTCGTGCTGGCTGTGGCTTCACCTTCACCTCCACCAGCCAGATGACCTCACACAAGCGCAAGCATGAACGCAGGCACATCCGGTCCACAGGCGCCCTGGGACTGCCAGCCTCGCTGCTGGGCGCCAAGGACACAGAACATGAGGAGTCCAGCAATGACGACCTAGTCGACTTCTCTGCCCTGAGCAGCAAGAACTCCAGCCTGAGCGCGTCCCCCACCAGCCAGCAGTCTTCTGCATCCCTGGCCGCTGCAGCCTCTGCCACCACCGCCACCGAGGCTGTGCCCAGTGCCACCAAGCCTCCCAATAGCAAGATGGCAGGCCTGCTGCCCCAGGGCCTGTCTGGCTCCATCCCCCTAGCATTGGCCCTCTCCAACTCAGGCCTACCCACCACGGCACCCTACTTTCCTCTCCTTCCCAGCCGAGGGAGCACCTCCCTGCCTGTGGGGGCCCCTGGCCTCCTGGGCACCATGTCCTCTGGGGCCACCACCTCAACAACCCCAGACACACCAGCTCTAGTGGCTTCGGGAGCTGGAGACTCGGCCCCGACAGCTGCCACCTCTATGCCGGTGCCACCCGCTTCCATCATGGAGAGGATCTCTGCGAGCAAAGGCCTCATCTCACCCATGATGGCCAGACTGGCTGCGGCAGCCCTCAAGCCCTCTGCCACCTTTGACCCAGGTGAGCAGGCTGGGCCCTGCCCAAGAAGCAAGTACCTCTGAAACTGGCAGTTCCTAGTGCTCAGGCTGAAGAGCAGACCAGGGCGGGCTGGAAAGTGTCTGCCTGGTCCCTACACCCAGGCCTCCCAGCTGCTGTCTCTGCCTGCTCTGTGCCCCTTTCCTGGGGGGGGAGGGCTTTTGTTTTCTCTTGGGTCCCTCATTCTGGCCAAGCTTCCAGGGATGTTGTGCTTCTGCTTCTCCACCTCTGGAGTGGAGCCGTAGTCCCTGCCTCTGAGTGCTGGGCGTCCCTGTGGTTCTGTGTTCTTGCTCCCAGTGTCACTGATGAGTCCCTAAGTAGAGCTGTCCCAGGCCCCTTCTTATCTTGGGTGTTCACCCGATGCAGAGGGCACATGAGCCCAGTGGTAGGGTATTTGCATCTCACACTGGACAGCACCACCAGGCCAAGAGATATCTCCCAGGAGTTCTGCCTTGTCCTTTCTCCCCATCTTTTTCTCCCTCCTTTCCATCCTTTCTTTTTAAGTTTTGTTTTCAAGTTTAGGTTTGTTTTGGGGAACTTTTTTGCTTTTCTGGTTTCCTTGCTCTCCTCCTGCTTCCTCAGAGGGTAATCGGTGCTATTTGAATCCTTGAAAAGAATTCAGCTCACATCTGGGATGTGTCTCCTCTCCTCCCTTCAACAACCACTGGTGCTTGCCCTGAGTGGCTTGCTGGCTACTTGCTGAGAGCCAACCCTGAGCTGGGTGCTGGGGACAGAGAGCGAAAACCCCACCCTTGTGGAGCTGAAGGAACAGAGAGATGGTCTGTCCCCAGGCATACAGCTAAAGTGAAGTTGACACTCTATCCTCAGCAGTCCGCACACCCTGCTCCCAGCCAAAACCATCTCAGAACCAGCCAATACTAAGGGTCCCCTCTGACCCACCTCCTGAGGGTGCTAGTTGGGGACGGAGCGCATGTATACCTAGGGCCTGGGGTAACTTTGGGAACTACTGGACCATGGACTTCCCGTGGCCATGAGCTCTGTCAGTGCCATGTGAGATGCATGTAGCAGTTTGGAACCCTGTCTTCCACTCGAGGCGTGGTAGCAGTCTTGCTCTAGCCAAACCCTCCAACCCGGCTCCCACAGCTAGGCACGGGACCTAGTGCAGGGCCACGGTAGGCTCTGTTACTATTGTTAAGGACTTCCTTTTCCTTAGAAAGAATCTCCTTACCCCCAAGAAAAGTCAGGCATATGGGGGGGAGCCATTTTCCTTTATTTTTAATAAAATGCCACTTGCTGTCTGTGAAGCAGCTCTCTGTGGGCTGTAGTGCCTTGGGGCAAATTAATATTTCAGTCACTTGGGAACCGTGGAGCAAGGCTCACTGGACACCTTCCTGTCAGCAACTTCTTTTGCCCCTGCCCTGCCAGCCTCCTGTGGCCTCTTCCCACCCATCTCCCCCTTGAACCCAGCCAGGCAGTCAGGGCGGGCCTGGAGTCACTGCCCTGGACAGCTTGACAGACGGACGAGGTCACTCAGTTTGAACCACCCTGATTGGCCATCAGCCCAGATAGCCCTGACACAGCAGATGCCCTCCTTGGGCATGCTCAGTGCAGACAGGGCCATCTCCCCGGCAACATCAGGCCTGCACTATGGAGGGGCTGCTCCCAGTCCAGATCTGCCACTTTCCCTCAGCATTAACAGAGTCTTTAATAAAAGCTTAAACGGCAACCCCACAAATCGACTGTGACAGTTGGTGGAGGAAATGAAGGACCCCCTGTCCCTGCCCCAACCCCCTCCTCAGCCTCCCACCCACCTCCTCCAGGAGGCCCCGAAGCCAGGACAACTTTGACATAATTTTGCAATAATTATCACTTGAAGAATTGCCATACAGGGGCACACGTCACGAGTGATCACATCAGGGGAGAATCGCTGACCAGCAGCCAGTCCTCCAGGGCCTCCTGCCGACCCTGGCCTTGCCCTTCCTTTGGGTGTGGGGTAGTGGGGGACACAGAACTTGTACCCAGGTAAAGCCTGAGCCCCTCTGACCCTATCTTCCCTCCCCTTCCCTGCAGGAAGCGGGCAGCAGGCCACCCCCACCAGGTTCCCTCAGGCCCAGGTGAAGCAGGAGCCTAGTGACGGTGCTGGCACCCCAGGCCCCCACGAGGCCCCCCAAGACCGCAGTCTAGACCTGACTGGGAAGGAGCCCAGGTGAGGCAAGGCCAGAGAAGCTCCTGAGGGAGCCGGCCTGGGCCCCAGTCAGGAGCCCTGGGACTGCCTTCTCAGCTGGCCCCGGGGAGCCAGGCTGAGCGCACCCTTCCGTTCAGGGCTCACTCTGTCACTGGGCAGTGCAGCAGAGGCCCACAGCCCCACAGCCCAGGGCTGGCTGGGAGGGGAGGGCCTCTGGGCTCCGGCCTGTGGACGTCTGAGCTGAAGCCCCTTGGTTTGTGTGTTCTAGTAATGAATCAAATGGCCATGCAGTCCCGGCAAATTCATCTCTTTTATCCTCGCTTATGAATAAGGTAAGAACCATCCATCACACGCCTCCCATTCCCCCACCCAGAGAAATTAAAGCTGTGCTGGGGGGTTGGGGAGATGTGTTTGTTTTTTAATGTTTTCCCTCTAATAAGATGAGTTTGTACCATTTAAATTTTGAGGCCATTTTTCATCGAATATAATTTCAGAGCCACTGCTTACAAATTAATTTAATGAACTGGCTGAAGAAATATATTTCAGCCTCTGACACCTTTTTTTCCCTTCAGATGGAGGGTTCCAAAAGCTTTTCCAGAGCCCTCTAACTTCTCTTGCCCTTAGTTATTAATGTTATTTATTTATTTTATATTTTTTTGCTTGTTTAAAAAGGGGGTGGGGGAGGGGAGACCAAAGTGGGAGCAAAGCATCAATTTCCACTTTTCGGGTTGAGTAATGGTCTCGGACGTCTTCCGGAGAGGTCGCTCCAGAATATTTATTTTAAATAATGCAGGGTCTTTGTAAATTATACATCATCTCAAATATATTTTTCCCCTTCACATGATAAATTTGACTGTAGCAAGATTAATTTGGTTACTGTACACAAGTGACTGGATTGAAGAGGGAGCCTGGTCTGGGCTGGACCTCATGTGGTGGGTGGGTTCCAGCTGGGTGTCAGAGCAGTGGCTCTGTCTGCTGTGCCCTGCCACCTGCCCTCTCCTGCTTGCTGTCTTCCCTTCCCTTTCCCCTTTGGCTACCACCCCCTGCACCCTCTTACTCCTTCCTTGGGAGCCTGCCTCGCTCCTACTCCACGCTCTCTCCACCCCCTCTTGTCCTTTGTGAGTTCCCTTAGTCTCAAGGAATTTGTAGCCCCCCCCCCATCTCTCCTCCTCCTGCATTTCTTTTGAAAGCCTTCTGACAGGAAATTAAGCAGTCTGGGGAAAGTGCACACGCTGAGCACCGGGCCTCAGCTTCAGTGATAGCTCCAGCAGCAGACTGAGCGGTACCCTGAAGAGGGCCTGCCTCTAGGGGACCAGAGCCATAGTCTTTCAGATGGGGTGCCTCCCTACCCAAGGCTAAGTGGGGTGGGTGCGCTCTCTGGTCCCAGTACCACAGGGCTTAGGCAGTCAGGACAATCACTGACCTGAGGTTCCCCAGCCCCAAGCTTGACCTCTGTCCCTACAGATGTCTCAGGGCAACCCCTGCCTTGGCAACTTGCTGATCAAGACAGAAGTGGAGGGGAGCCCTGCCACAGAGCCCTCACCCTTCCTGGGCAAGGCTGTGAAAGCACTGGTTCAAGAGAAGCTGGCAGAGCCCTGGAAAGTGTACCTCCGAAGGTGAGGGCCCTGCAGAGGGGGGGACAGAGGGCTCTGCCCTCAGGGCCCTGCCCCTGACTAGGCTTTCCTCTAACTGGTGGGCTCCTCTAACTAGGTTTGGTACCAAGGACTTCTGCGACGCCCAGTGTGACTTCCTCCACAAGGCCCATTTTCACTGCGTGGTTGAGGAGTGTGGTGCACTTTTCAGCACCCTGGACGGGGCCATCAAGCATGCAAAGTGAGTGAGGGTCCTGGGGGCCATTTAAATCGCCCGTGTGTGCTGGGCTTGGGCCTGTCGGGGTGGAGGTAGCACAGGCCTCTAGTCACCCTACAAGTGATACCTCAGTGCAGTTGTCAGCAGGCCATGGGGCTGGCTTCTCTCTAACCGTCCCAGGAGGAGCAGGCTTCCCTTCCTCGCTCCACAGAGGAGCAGGCTTCCCTTCCTTGCTCCACATGCTCAGCCCCTGAGTACCAGCAGCTACCTGCCACACGTAGCGGGGCCCGCAGACCTGCACAGGTGCCCCCTGCAGAGGGTCAAGAAAGGCCAAAGCCCAGCTGGAAAGATGAAGTTCGGACCTTAAGCAGGGATCCCGGGTGAGGCTTTTCTGGCGACATGTGACACCTTTAGATTCCCTTTGGCCGAATGATTTGAAATGACACAATTCACAGAGAACTAAAAAGCAGCAACCAGAGCTGCCTGTCACAACACTCAGAACTTGTAAACATTTCAAGCTGATTGGACCAACTGTCACTCTCCAGGCCCCATGGCAGGCTGTCCTCCCCAGGCGCCACAGCCAGAGCCTATTAACACTGAGAGTCCTCCCTGGGAACTTCAGAGCACCTTCTGGAAGGAAGGGGCCTGCTGAGGCAGGCCTGCTTGCTCACATACTCCCTGGATATAGGAAGGTGCTCAAGATACAGGTCAGCAGTAGGAAGTGAAGTTGGGGTCCAGCCAGGTTCAGAATGACAGCAGGCACAGTTTTTTTTCTCAAGTCCCTCTGTCCTGGTGGGCTCGTGGGAGACCTCCAGAGCCCATGCTGGGGATGAGGTAGGGACACTAGGCTGCTGGGTTTATGACAGGGTCATATGAGACACCCTTCCCAGGTATGCACAGCCAGGGAAGGGCTGACTTGTCAGTGGGGCCTCCTGATGGACCACCAGTCACCCTCTCCTGCCTCTCGTAGCTTCCACTTCCGGACAGAGGGAGGAGCAGCGAAAGGATCCACAGAGGCCTCCTTCCAGGCCTCTGCTGCCGAGACCAAGCCTCCCTTGGCGCCCTCGTCCCCTACAGCACCTCCTGGCACCACGGTCCCAGGATCTTCTCTGGAGGGGCCCACTCCCAGTCCAGCCTCCGTGCCCTCCACCCCTACCCTGCTCGCCTGGAAGCAGCTGGCTTCCACCATACCCCAGATGCCTCAGATTCCCTCATCAGTGCCTCACCTGCCCGCTTCGCCCCTGGCAACGACGTCTCTAGAGAGCGCCAAGCCTCAGGTCAAACCCGGGTTCCTCCAGTTCCAGGACAAGTGAGTCCCTCCATGAGCCGCAGCTGTCCCTGCATCCTGGGAGTGGGTGTAGCCAGGGCACCTCGAGGAGGCCCTGCTCCTCAGCCTGCAGAGTTACACACTGGCTGTCCCCAGCCTCTGGGAGTTAGCCGTCAGGCCATGCCCTAGTCACAGATGATGCTGCCTTCACCCCACTGCCTGTTCCCTAGCAGCCAGTGGGAGGGGGGTCCTGGTGGTAGGGGCTTCGGCTCCAGTGGTCCCTGGGGATCCCGAAAGGACTGGCTGGGTATGGGTTTCCTCAAAGCTTCCTGTTCTACATACTGGCCTTGCTTCCCTCTAGGCCACCTTGCTGGCCAACTTGGTGGCGCATCCCCAGGATGTGTCTGTAGGGCATGGAAGTCATGAGTGGGAACAGGGCCTAGGCCCTCCAGGCCCACACAGTGGTCAGGGGTGGAAGGGACCGCCCTCACTGAATGGTGGTGGCTTCTTGCGCCGAGAACGGTGACTTTGTATCATAATGTGTGTGGCTTCCTGTTCTCAATAAAAGTAATAAATTGGATTATTTATACCACCTGAGTAGCAGCTGTCCTCCCTCTCTGAGCACCTGGGGCTGGGCCCATGGCATGGAAGAGTACTAGTGTCCCTTTCTGTCCCTCCCATGTCCTGTCCTCCCTTCCCTTCCCAGAAGTGGCAGCACCCTTAGTTTCTTGGACCCGGTCAGAGCTCCCACCATGGGTCCACTCTCTGGAGACCATAGTATTAGCAACCTAAGCAAAAGGCTGTCGTCTACATCCTGCCACAGCCCTCTGCAGCCCGGAGCTCCCAGACATGGCTGCTGTTCTCTGGCACTCCACCCTCATGGACAGCACTGGGCGGTGCAGCACTTCCCTGCTCATCCCCACCCCCACCAGCCTCTACTTCTCACCAGGGTCTCTGGGTGGGTGGGCACTGTAGGCCCCAGATGACACTGGGATACCCCAGCAGCTGTGAGCCTTACTTGGACCTGACACCAGGCCCATGTTCCTACTTGCTCCCTCCTCGTGGTAGTGGCGCTTCCTGGTAGGGCTGCCCATCCATCTGCAACCTGTCAGTCAGCCATATCCACAGCAGTGCCATGCTTTTCCAGCCAGGCCCTCGCTGGCATCCTGCCAGGACTGGCAGCACCATCCCTTATTTTTATGTCCAAGAAGTTATTGCAGTCATCCTTATCTCTAATCCTGAGGTGTGGCCTTGGAAACTACATGTCCCAGCATGCAATGCTCTGAGCACCCTGCTTATGGCAATCCCCATACACTAGGCAAGAGTTCCTAAAAGGAGACCAGGATGCATGCTGGGATCTGTAGTCTCTAGCTGAATCGTCCTGTTGAGCAATAGGGTGGCCCTCAGCGTTTCCCTTGATTACATCCCCGATGACTGAGTAAAGCCCAACATAAAGTAAGGACATCAGCAGGAGTGCTTGGGATGCCAATGACTTTCTGGGCTGTGGTTTCCTTCTAGCGATCCTTGCCTGGCGACGGACTGCAAGTATGCCAACAAGTTCCACTTCCACTGTCTCTTTGGAAACTGCAAGTACGTCTGCAAGACCTCTGGCAAGGCTGAGTCCCACTGCTTGGACCACATCAATCCCAACAATAGCCTGGTGAATGTGCGAGACCAGTTTGCTTACTACTCTCTACAGTGTCTGTGTCCCAACCAGGTCAGTGAGGCCGGGCAGGGGAGGCCTGGAGCCCAGGGCAGGGGAGGCTCAGGGCCCAGGGAGAGATCCTTTTGGCAGAGATTCTTCTTTTCACACCCCTTTTAAGTTGGCCTCTACCAGGCTCTGGGAGAGACATGCACTGTCTGCTCTGGGGCCCCTAGAGGCCCCTGGGCAGGGGTCCAGCCTACTGCTAACTTGGTGAAGGCTGCCATTTCAGGCCTAACTCTGGGGGTGACTAAATGCCATTGCAGCCACTGTGTGCTTGACATCATTCCTACCCATCCTGGAAATAGCTATGTCCTCTTTCCCTAGAGGCCTACAATTTTAAAATAGGCTCATTGGATAAAGAAATAGAAAAGTCCATGCCTAGACAGAAAGAAAAAATCAGATTCACTTTAAAGGCCTAGCCCCAAGACTGGTAGTCCTGCTTGAGTAGTCACAACTGAGGTCCGAATGTGCAGAAAAGACTGTTCACATAGATTAGTGATGTCTTTCTAGGCCTGGGCATATACTGAGAGATGAGTGCTGGGATAGATTAGTGATGTCTGCTCTAGGTGTGGCATTAGCAAATCATTGCAGGATTACAGGCAGGATGTTTTAGTGAGGTGGGCATACTGCTTTTTAACATGTGAAAAGTCTTTACACAATTAGGTTTTCTAACTCTGAGCATGGATGGACACAAGTATAAATAGTCTGCCACGGCCCAGAGACTTGAGACTAGCAGGAGTTCACAGACATTACTGCCTATCCTAACACACATACCCCTTGCCTCCCTGCAGCACTGTGAGTTCCGGATGCGAGGGCACTACCATTGCCTCCGGACTGGCTGCTACTTTGTGACCAATATCACCACCAAGCTTCCATGGCACATAAAGAAGCACGAGAAAGCCGAGCGGCGGGCAGCCAACGGATTCAAGTACTTTACCAAGCGTGAGGAGTGCGGCAGGCTAGGTATTAAGGCCAGGGCTGAGGTAGGGACTTCCAGCAGGTAGCAAGACGTGATGGGCAGGAAACAGCCTATAGGTGGCCCTGAGCTTGGCAGCAGGTGTCTTAAAGTTCATTCTGCTACTGAGAGCTGAACCCCCTCTAGGAGCAGGGCCTCCTGCTCAGCTCACTGACCCAAGCTGCTGAGACTGCCTGCAGGGAGGAGCCTCAGGCTGGCAGGCTGAGGACAGAGCCCACCCTGGAGCCTCAGGATGGAGCCACCTGCTATGGGCCTGCAGATGTGAGGCAGACATGTGGGAACAGACAGGAAGCTGGAGGGCGTGGAATGGCAGGCCCACAGAGATGCCGTCTGTAGGCCAGGGCTCTCCTGGCCCATGATGGCAAGGGTTAGGGGGACCCATGGAAGCTGCTGCCTCCTGCAGTCTGACCCCTCTGTAGGTGAAGGGTAAGGCATTTTAACTGCCAGAAGAAAAAGAAAACAAACATTTCCTTCAAGTATTAGTTCAAAAAGGATCTATGGACTGAAGAGGGCTAGTAACCATGGTAACAGGTGTCAACACCTGGTGGCCTCTGCTGGTCCAGGGCTCAGTTTACAGCTGTCAGAGGATTCAGGAGTTGCCCTTATTTACTCAACTTTTGGTGTTTTTGGTAGTAGCTGGGGCCAAACAAAGCTGGGAGATGACATAAGATACCTGGCCAGCCTAGTGCCATGGCAACGGGCAGGCCCTCACCTGTCCTGTTTGTTCTCAGCCCAGAACCAAGCAGAGGCGGGCTGGGGGCGGACAGAAGCCAGCCATCAAACAAGGTCTCAGCCCAGAGGAGGGTGAGGATGGTAGCTTGCTGAGAGGTGGCTTCCCAGGAGCCGCGGCCTCTCAGTGAGTGGGGCATGGTCCTAGGGCCAGCCTGCTACACACCCTGTGCTACCCAGGGGAGGCCAGGAACTGGACAGCCAGGTGGCCTTGGGCTCTTGGGATGGACCGGCTGCATCACAGGAATGCACTATAGAGAAAGTACCCTTTCCCATCTACTGCCAGCACCCAGGTCGCCACACTGCCCCTGTGCCCAGAGCAATGCCCAGCACACAGTGGGTGCTGTGAGCAGCTTGGGAGGCTCATGCTCATGTGGCCACATCCGCAGGCTGCAAGTACAACCAGGTGAATAGCCACTTCCACTGCATCCGAGAAGGCTGCCAGTTCTCCTTCCTCCTCAAGCACCAGATGACCTCCCACGCCAGGAAGCACATGCGGAGGATGCTGGGAAAGAACTTTGACCGTGTGCCCCCATCCCAGGTGAGAGCCTAGGGCACGTGGCCCAACTGCCCTTGCTACCAGGTGCAAGGCCACGCCGCTCCAAGAACCAGTGGGCCACTTTCTTAGAGCCCCTCCCCTTCTTTACAGGGTCCCCCAAGCCTGATGGATGCCGAGACAGATGAGGGAATGGATTACACTGGCTGCAGCCCTGGGGCCGCGTCCTCCGAGTCCTCCACCATGGACCGAAGCTGCTCCAGCACCCCAGTGGGTAATGAGAGCACCTCAGCAGGTGAGCCTTGGGCCCGGGTGTGCCGGCTGGGCCCCTCGCCCCCTAGGCTCAGCTCTGCTGAGTGTCTCGAGACAGAAGGTTGCTAGTCAAGTAGTCCCCAAGACCAGGATGGTGTCAGCAGAGCAGCTGGCCCATGGGACACGGGTCATTGAGGCCCCTCCTGCCATTCTGGCCACTTCCCTGGCCTCCCGTCACTTCGTTTTCCACAGAGGGGGAACCAGGCTTGTCCTGTCAGAGCTAAAGAGAAGCAATACAGCCCCATGTGGCCATCTTCCGACTGGCCTGTCTCGGCCTCTGCCACAGCCCAGGGCCCCAGAGAGGCTCCCACTGCTGCCCTGGGCAGGCCATCCCTGGACACTTAGTGCCCACCATGACCTCTGCCCACAGTACCCCGCCGGTCTCTCTCTGACCCTCTTCCCCTCTTCTTTATCACAATCTCTGCTCATCTGTCCACATTTCCCTATCATGCTATAGTCATTGGGTTTCTCATTTTGGTTCTTTTTGTGTTTTTTTTGTTGTTGTTGTTTGTTTGTTTTGTTTTGTTTTCTCTGCTTTTCTCCACCCTCTCCAGGCTGCCCGGCTCCTCCTCCTCCTCCTCTTCCTCCTCCTGCTGCGGCTGGTGACGAGGCTGCCTGTGGGGCTGCACTGCCCCCCCTGACTCCATCCTTTCCACCTGCTGTGCTCCGGCCACCCCTCCCTCCCCTCCCATGCCTCTTCTCTCCGCCCTGTCTCTCCTACTCTCTGCTCAGTGCCACTCTTGGAGCCAGCCGGGGCCTGGCCCACCCCATCAGCAGCCCGCCCAGCTTCCCGCCCATCAGTGCCACTCCAACTCCAGTAAAAAGTGACGTCCCCCTAGTTCAGGACGCCGCAGGTAACTCACACACGCTTTCTCACCAGTATCTGTCATCCCAACCGATCCAGGGTCGGACCCTTTCCTGGGGCCGGCAGAGCCAAGAACAGGGCCAGCCCACACCCCTAACAGCAAAGCAGCTCAGAGACCAGAGGCCATGACCACTAGCCATGGGAAAATCCTGCCGGGTGCCCCGTGAGAGACTGTCCCCCTTGACCTTGAGTGGGGCACAGCCTGTCCCTGCTGCTCTCAGGTCGGGGGGTCACCCAGTTTCAGAGGCTCCAGATAAAAGCTAGAGCTGGGAGAAGCGGGAGCTGAGGCTGGAGGCCTACGGTGCTCAGTAGTAGAGGCCTCTCCCCACCCCAGCCCCATGAGGATGATGTGCTTGCGCCGTCCCTTCAGTGGACATCTCTCTGGTCTCTCTCCTCCATCCATTCCTCTTCAAATTCCGACTGAGTACAGCTGGGCAGAGTGAATTCAGCCCATTGGAAGCTCTGTTGCTGGTGTAAGCAGTCCACAGTCCAGGCAGACCCTGTGGCTTCAGGCTGCAGCACTCTGTCCCCCACAGATTTCTGAGCCTGCCCCCCTCCCTTGCCCCTGCCTGGGCATCCCACCCCCATCCCATCCCTTGGTTTCTCTTCATCTTCCATGGGTGGGTGGGTGACTAGGCCTCCTTTTTGACAGTAGCGCAGACATTGTGAAGGCAGAGCGGTGGCCCACATACTGGGTAGGCTCAGAGAAGGCCAAGCCCTTCATCCCTCCAGAAGAGTCTAAAGGGCTCATCCAGCCACTGTAGGCAGGGCCAGGCCAGGGGTCTTCTGTTCCTGAGGAAGGGGCTGTGGAATCCAGGTCCATCTGCCTCTTCCCCAGCCCCCCACAACTACCCCCACAGCCTCCCTGAAAGGGTAGAAATGTCTGTAGCCAGTCTTCCTGAGGCCTGAGAAGCAGGCTGGGGTCAGGTGGTCATCAGCGAATGCCTGTTACTGGCCGAGCCCCTGTTCCAGTCCTGGCCCAAGGAAGGGCTCTAATCAGTGTGGGCAGTAGCACCTTCTTGTACTTCCCCCAGGCCCATGAGGGGTAGAAAACTCCAAGGCCCTAAAGAAACTTCTGATACCCAAAAGATGCTCCTTGGGGCAGGGAGTTAGGAACCCCGCAGGGCCCCAGGGCTCTTGGCATCACAGCTCTGAGGAGGCAGTTTCCCCTGCACAGACAGGCAGGCTGCAGGGGCCTGGTAAGCTGGCAGGAAGGGAGCCGGCCTGTCCCTCATTAGAGGCAGGCGTGTGATGGCGTCCTGGCCCAGCTCCAACTTGGGTAATTACACTCTGCCGACCTAGATTCCCGGCCTCCCCCTCAGCTTCAATTAGTGCTGGGACTGTGTCCTCACTTCCCACCCAAACTGTCCGGGAAGAAGTCACCACATCCCTGCAGAGCAGGCTGGCTTGCCACCAGGGATGCCTGTGTGGCCATCCTGCAGGCCTGGAAGTGGGGGGACCTAGGCCTCCCCATTGTCCCCTGGGGCTGTGGGAGAGGCTCCCCCTGTCTAAGCTGCGCCTGTTGGCCACCATGCCAGGGGCCGGGGCCCAGTGCGGGCGGGTGTGACCCTGGGAATTATGCCTACGTGGGCATGGCTGTGGGGAGGGGCACCCTTTCTACACTGATCTCCCCGTGTCCCTCCCTAGGGAACACCATCTCTATGCCCACGGCCTCAGGGGCCAAAAAGCGCTTCTGGATCATCGAGGACATGTCGCCCTTTGGGAAGCGGAGGAAGACTGCCTCCTCCCGAAAGATGCTGGACGAGGGCATGATGCTCGAGGGCTTCCGGCGCTTCGATCTCTACGAGGACTGCAAGGACGCAGCCTGCCAGTTCTCGCTCAAGGTCACCCACTACCACTGCACGCGCGAGAACTGCGGCTACAAGTTCTGCGGGCGCACGCACATGTACAAGCACGCGCAGCACCACGACCGCGTGGACAACCTGGTGCTGGACGACTTCAAGCGCTTCAAGGCCTCGCTCAGCTGCCACTTCGCCGAGTGCCCGTTCTCGGGCACCAGCACGCACTTCCACTGCCTGCGCTGCCGCTTCCGCTGCACCGACAGCACCAAGGTCACAGCGCACCGCAAGCACCACGGCAAGCAGGACGTGATCAGCGCGGCAGGCTTCTGCCAGTTCAGCTCGAGCGCTGACTGCGCCGTGCCCGACTGCAAGTACAAGCTCAAGTGCTCACACTTCCACTGCACCTTCCCGGGCTGCCGCCACACGGTCGTGGGCATGTCGCAGATGGACTCGCACAAGCGCAAGCACGAGAAGCAGGAGCGCGGGGAGCCGCCCGCCGCGTCCCCGGGAGGCCTGGACGGCTCGCTCCCGCTGCCCGCCGAGCCCGGCTCGCTGCTCTTTCTGCACACGGCCGCCGCAGGCCTAGGCCTGCTGGGGGACCCCTGCGACCCGGGCCCCGCCGCCGCGCCCGCGCCCCCCGACGGCCCCGCCGCGCCCCCCGCACCCCCCGCACCCGCCGGGGAGTCCTCGCAGGAGGACGACGACGACGAGCTGGAGCTGCCTGAGGAGGACGCCGAGGACGACGAGGACGACGACGAGGACGACGACGATGACGAGGAGGACGAAGAGGACGACGACCTGCGCACCGACTCGGAGGAGTCGCTGCCGGACGCGCCGGACGAGGCGAGCGCGCGGACCCCGCTGGCGGCCCTGGGAGGCCCCGCGCCCACCGCCGCGTCGCCCTAGCCGGCCGGGCGTGCGCAGCCGCCGTCCCCGAGCCCCTCCGTACCGCCCCGCCGGTGCTTCCGGACCCCGGGTCCATCTCAGGGCAGAGGCGGGGCCCCCTCTGGTGCTCCGGGCCGCCCGCGCCCTCCCGGGACGCGCAGCTAGCTCGGCGGCCGCAGGACCAGGCGGCCCCGCTGGCCCGGCAAGTTCAGGGAATCGGTGCTCGTGCGTCTGTCCGTCCGCCCGCCCGCCCGTCGGTCTGTCTGTCGCTGGGCTCCTCGCGGGGTCATCTGCAGCCTGGGCAGGGCCCCGGTGCAGTTCACACCCCCCACCTGGGTTCGCGGGAGGACGCGGAGGAACTGCGGAGTTAGCAGGAGCGGGCGAGTGGCCTGTGCCCCGCGCAGCGGGTCCCGAGGCTCCCAGGCCACAGCCCATGCGGGTCAGTGCCCCGAGCCAGCGAGGCAAGGGTCTCCACCACTCTGGTGCAAGCAGGAAGGATGCGACAGTTTTTGGCTTTAATAATCAAAATGAAAAAAAAAAAATACAAGAAAGTTGTACAGTATTTTTTCCTGTAAAGGTTATTATTCTACATAGAACAAAAGGAAAAAAAAAAAAGCAGGTGGGTGCGCGGGAGCTGACCCGCTTCCAGACCAGCCCTGGGGGGGAACTGAGTGCACTTTCTCCTGTGAGATTGTTGAGCGTTTGTTTTCGAGGCCTCCACGGTCTGAGGCTGTCTTGTCTTCACACTAGCACTGACGGGAACTGCGTGATTCCAACTTTTAACTTGAATTTTGTAGACAAGGAAAAGAAAAAGGACTATTGCTATTGATACAGGTTTGTAGTTAATTTAACATTTGAGGTTTTTTTTTTTTTTCCTATTGGTTATGCGTGTGGCTTTATAGGGCTTTTTTTTTTTTTTTTCCTTTCCTTGTTGCTCAAGTTTTGTTACTTTTGTTTGGGATGCTTCTCTGCTGGTGCAGCTCACCGGGATTCAGTTCCTTTCAATAACATCTCCTCCCTGGAGAAGATGAAGCCAGCGAGGCCTACCTGCAGGACGGCACACCTGCGGGCACTACACCTGCGGGCACTACACCTGCAGGCACACACCTGGCCAGCAGCTGTGTGTCCCTGGAGAGGGCAGGGGGCAAGGCCAGGTGTGTGGTCTACACCTGTGCACTCCAGGCTCTGGCTAGTGTCAGGCTGGGGAACCAATACAGCCATTTGGAAGGGGCAAAGCTGTCACCAGGAAGTCCCCCTCCCAGGGTCTCAGGGGAGCCTGCCCAGCTTGGAGAGTGATTTTATTTGTGTCTTCCCCTCCTTCCCTCTGTGTGTGTGTGTGTATGTGTGTCTGTGTGTGTTGGCTGCCCACAGCCAGAACGCCAGGACCATCTGAACTGGAGAGGGAACAGGGAGGGTGGGGCAGTCAGATGAGAGTACGTGATTCAACAGGAAACACCGTGATCCCTTAAAAGCCTGTGCCAGAGCCTCCCGAGTTCCATGGGCACCACCTGCTGCTGCTGAGCATTCGCCCAGATTCTGACCTACCACAGGACCCTGCCTCTGTGGAAGGAGTTTTGTAAAGGAAAACAGAAACAAAAACATTTTTCAATGTAGCAAAATCAAACAAAAAATTAAAAAGGAGAAAAAAAGAGAAAGAAGATGCCCATAGTGTGGTCTAGCCTTCTGTAACCTTCATATTGCACACTAGGACTATAAGCCATTACTAGCTCATGTTGAATTTTAATGTGTAATTTTTGTTTTATTTTCTTTCTGTGAGGAAAACGATGCTTGATCACCAATGCTCTTTTTAATGTTTTATAACTATGTATGTGTATATATATAAATATAAAAATAATATGTATGCACATATGTGTGTATATCTATATGTATATACATATAGAGATATATAGAGATATATAGAGAGGTTTTGAGACAAAAAAATGCAGAACGTGAAACCGAACTGAACAGCGTGTGCTCTGATTACTTGAATCTGGTCTCCTCGGCACCTGGTTATTAAGAACTGAATATTTTTCCACTTGAATTTAGTGCTATTAGAAATTTAATATATGTGTTTTATTTATTTGATTTTTTTTTTTGCATGACTGATGCAAGGTTTGACATTTTCACTCAATAAAAACTGGAAAAAAAAATCCATCAAGTTATCTTTTATTTTTAAAATTACCCCGGAGCGGCTGGCCAGGATTCAACTGTGAGGGGTGGCACAAACAGGCAGTCTTGGAGTGGCAGCTCAGGGCAGGAGGAGGGACTTGGTCACCTTCAAGCTTGGCAGAGCACAAGGTGCAGGCAGGGGATAGACCAGTTTGCCCTGGGTGTCAGGCCAGTGTCACAAGTTGCAGGGGACAGGCGATGGGGGCTCAGGAGCTGCGTGTCTGGAAAGGAGAGCCCATCCCCCCAACTGCTCGAGAACCTCTCTTGAAGCTTGGCACAGGAACCACCACCCCTGGCAGGGTCACAAGGCAGCGAAGCCTCACTCGTCCTCCAGGACCTGCATTCTGGCCAGCCTCGAGAGTGTAGTATAGGCTACAAGACCATCACCTGGCAAGGCAACCCCGCAGCTCCTTCCTTCTTCCTTCAGGGACCTGCCCAATCTGGGAACATCTACCCGGATCCAATCCGGATGCAGGTGATGCTCCTGCTTGGAATACATGGTAGCAGAGCCCAGAGTAGGGTCATGGGTCTGCAGCCTTCAAGCCAGGGCCCAAGCTTCTGGCCTTGGGGGCACCATGTTTGGGGGGCCCCCTCAGAAGCTCGGGGAGCTCTGGCCAGGCCTGGGTGAAAGTTATGTGTCTTATCTACCCCAACACTTTAGCTGTTGACTCGAGTATAGCCTCCTCATCTCCAGCATGCCTACCCCACTCTGAGCTGGCCTCCCCAAGGCTTCTGGGAAGAGATGTGCATAGTCCACCCTGGCCTCTCCTGCCAAGGAGCGACACACTGACCGTCACCCTCCTGCCACAGGGGACATCACATCACTTTCCCAAGAGACTCAAAAAGTTGGGGCCCTTGTAGTGCATTTCTCCCCCTCAGACACCAGCCACTGGGACCAAGGCCTAAGCAGCCCCTCTCATCAGCACCTGGCTCTGTGTATTTCCACCATAAAACTTCTTTTCTAGCCCAGCCCAGTACAGAGGGCCCTACCCTCCTCCTGGAACTCAGCCCACAGGCTATTTACATAAATATGTTTGTAACAGACATGAAAATATACTTTTTTTGGTCTTATTAAAACATTCAAGTTGGAACTCGCCTATTGTTTGTGGATATCTCGATTCTGTTAAATAAAACAGTGACTAATTTATGGGATAAAATAGAAGTTCAACAAATTAAAACCATTATTGGAGCTTCACAGGCCCTGGTGGGCTGCAGGCCTCCCGTGGGGCCTGAGGGGAGGCAGGGAGCCAAGTCTGGACTTCAGCTGGGGAGGGACTGTTGGGTGGTGCAGCCACAGGCTCCCTCCGGGCACCAGCACAGTGGGCAGCAGGGCAGGGCCCGAGGAGTAGGGGTAGCTCTTAGGGAAGCCTCCTGGGGCCCAGGGAGGGAGATGGGGAGTTGGGAGCAGTTCATTGGCCTTGATTAGATCCCTGAATCCCCCCATCTCCTGCCCCCAGGTTTTTGGGGCTTAGGTGTTGGCAGACCCATACCCAGGGGATGAGAGACCGGCCGTGCTGAGGGTGGGCCCAGCTCCTTGACACCTTTGGGCAATGCCAGGGAAAAGCACTGGGTGGCCCTTCAGAGAATGTGCGGCTGCCCCCACACCAGCATCAGGCATATGTACTCACTCAAATGATGTTCTACCTACGCTCTATCCCTAGAGCTGGAGGGGGGGTGTAGCTGCTGCAGGAGGCACCCCACCCCAGGGGCTCAAGCCAACAATGCTCCCTTTGGGCTTGCCGAACTCAGTATGAAAAGCAGTAAAACATGTTTTCACTCTGGGATTTAATTAGCTGGAGTGTTGTGATGTGTCTATACCCAAACTGGGGCAAATACAAGTTTTATAGGAAAGGGTCGGAAACAGCTGTGCAGGCTTGTGGCTGAACTTGGTGACCAGCCTCCTCCTCCCCAGACAGGGCTGGCTGTGAGTGCCTGGTAAGAACAAGACCCTGGATCAGGCCTTGCCCCCAGCTCAGGAGGGATGTGCAGTGCCCTCCCTGGACAGCACATCCAGGTACTAGGCAAGGCAGGCTCCCCCTCCACGGTCATCAGAGGTGACCCTCCCCCAAAGGTGGTTTTGGCTCAGAGCCAGGACACAGAGATGGGAAGAAAGTCCTTCTAAGTTCCCTCAGGCGGCCACAAAGCAGGGCCCCCAGACTGCTGCAATCTGGGGACCTCTCCAGGAGTAAAAGAGGCCACTTAAGTTACCGAACTTGGGCAAGCCAAAAGAAAGTGGCTCTCAAGAAACCATGGCCCCCCCAAAAAGAAACCATAGCTAGCACAGGATGTGGGGAGCAGCTTGGCTTCTATGGGACCCACCCCATCACTACAGGAAGACCCTACTTCTGCACCTGGAATCTTAGCACTGGGGACACAGGCAGGGGGTCCCTGGGGTTCATGGCCAGCCAGTCAAGCTTGACTGGTGAGCTCCAGGCCCTGTGAGAGGCAGGCAGATGGCATTCCTGAGGATGGTTGTCTTCTAGCCTCTACCTGCACACTCATCTGTGTGCACACATCCCAGAATACACACACACACACACACACACACACACACAGAACATGAAAATGGGGTTTGTTTTTATTTTATTTTTATTTTATGAGTGTGTGTGTTTTGCCTGTATGTATGTAAGTGCACCAAATTTGTTGCATGCAATGCCCAAGGAGGCCAGGAGGTGTCATTCTCTGGAACTAGAGTTATGAATGGTTGTTAGCTACTATATGGGTGCTGGGACTCAAACCCAGGTCCTCTGCAAGAACATCAAGGGCTCCTAAGGGCTGAGCCATTTCTCCAGCCCCTGGGGTTTAAATTTGCAACCATCACACAGCCTGATCCTCTCCATGATCCCAGTCCACCTTTTGTGGGGAGGAAATAGCCTACCTTTCCAACTTACAGTGTGCTCATGGGCTGCATCAGAAGTGGAGGAGCAGCAGTATTTAAAACCATCACTGTATTTATGTGGGTTCTTTTCTGTCCTTTGAGACAGGGTCTCACCCTGGCTGGCTTGAATTCCTGGGCACTAGTAGTCCCCCTGCTGCAGCCTCCTGAGGCTACTGGACCCAACATCCAGTAATTTGAAAGAAGTCTTCCCAGCACTCACCATGGAGCAAGGAAAGGCTCTAGGCATCTCCTTATAAAGCTACAATAAACCTCATCTCCTCCTCTAAGAGACATGGCTTTAAAGTGTTCAAGGAAGGTCAACCATTAAGTCTGTTCATGTTTCAGGTAAAGTCACTCCCAAATGCTGGCTGAGCTGTCAAACTCATTTTGATAAAGGAGCCTTAGGGTCTTCCTGGGGCTGGGCTGTGTGGACAGGGGCATGGAAAAGCCAGAGGCCCTGTAGCAGCATGTAGCCAACGGAGCCAGCCTAGCTCCTTGCACAGGGACCATGAGGTACTAGCCCAGACCCTGTCCTTAGCCCCTTGGTCAGACAGGGTGGGTGTGGAGAGAAACACCTGTGCCCAGCTTAGCACAGACTGAGAAGAGTAGCCAGGTCCCACTTGCCAAAAATCCGGTGAGGGCTGGCATGGTGGCACACACCTTTAATCCTAGAACTTGGGAAGCAGAGGCAGGCGGATCTTTGTGAGTTCAAGGCCAGCCTGGTCTACAGAGTGAGTTCCAGGACAGCTGGGGCTACAGGGAGACCCTGTCTCAAAAAGACAAAAAAAAAAAAAAAAAAAAAAAAGCAGTGAGGCCTGGCCGAGTGCCCAGGGAAGCCCCACCTGAGGGCCTCCGGATGCCTCCAAACCTGCGGGGCTTCTGACCTTCCCTATGCCCTCAGTAGCATTTAGACCTGGGTGAGACAGCCCTGAGTTCAGGCTAGTCTGTCTCCTCTGACCCCAGGCTTTGGGTCTGGAGCAGGGTGGTCCCCACAGGACAGGGAGGCCTGGCCCAGACTCCCCCGAGACCACGTTTACTTACTTCTGGCTCGGCCCCAAAGTAACCAGCAAGTGAGGGCCCCAGGACAGTCGCAGAGCAGTCCCCTGTCAGTGGTCAAGCCACTCAGCAAGGAGACAACAGTTGTGATTTAAAAACAAACAAATAAACAAGCCAGTGAGCAAATACAGAGACTGGTAAACACAGGCCAAAAGCCAGTGGTCCAGGTAGACATCTCTCTATTCCCTCCCAAGTTATAGGTTTTCATAAATGGGATTTGTACTTCAAAAGGAAAGCCCAACACTTTTGGGTACAAACTTAGCAACCCCTGAGCATTCCCTTTCCCTACTCAACAAGTCCTGGGACACACTGCAGGCTCTACAGCAAGCCCAGGGGTGCCCCCTCACCTCCTCCTTGGATGGCACAAGTGGCCCAGTCCTTCCCATACAGCATGTCTCTGCCCAAGGTAGGTCCAATGAGTCACCCAGCACTGGGGGAGGCCAGAGTCTGAGGGGAGCCTACGCAGGGGGGTCCAGGACAGCTGGGCGAAGCCTATGAGCACTGGGGTTCGTCCTTCCTTAAATGACACTTTATAAAAAGACATCGTAATTGAGTTTAATAACGTACTCCCTTCCAGAGAGCCTGACAACGCTGCCTGCTGCTCGCTTCTGCCCCATTCCAAATATTTTTACCTTATTTGGATGAAATGCATTATTTTTCTAATGAAAGGCTTTTTTTCAAAGGGTCCAGCAGCTGCCTTTATTAGGCAGCACTCACGCCGTTTTGGGGAGGGGTTTTTCTCTCCCTGAAGTCACGCCAGACTCTCTGTCCTCAAAAGCTGAACCCAGGTTTTCGTCCCTTCTCTTCTGAGCTTGAGCCCAAGACCTTCGCTCCTGGTGACTCCCCAGGTGGGAGAAAACTTGGGGGTGCTGAGGCACAGACCTCCTGTCTCAGGCCCAGCTCTCAGTTCCCAGTGCACAGGACATAGGGATCCAGGACATGGTGGGTACTTTGTTCTCAATGCCCCAGCCCCCACCCCAGATCTGCCCTCTGGTTTCCCCTTCTGCTCCCCTCCAAGGGGCCTCAGAAGTGACAAATGGTGACAAGCAGTCACTAAACCAAAGAGAGCCATGATCCCTCTAGCAAGAATGTTCTCAGGACCCAGGTGTCCCATTCGCTAGAGGGGCACAGCCCAGCCCTTCGCTGGCTCATCTCAGGTCTACCCACCAGCCTCCTGACTTCTGCGGCTCCCTAGACTCAGAGAGGGTGGGCTTCTCTGGTCAGGACAGACCTGGAGCTGAGAAACATGGCCTCCTTGGGGACCCAAGGACGAGGGGACGATGAAAAAGCATGAACACAGGGCAGTTCTCACAGGGGGCTCCGCTTCTCCTTAGGAATGGGTGCTGGAGCTCTGGCCTGAGGATCTTGTGAGCTGATAAAAGGAGAGACCAGAGGGGCCCTGGGCGAGAGGCCAGGCATCTTCTGGGACAAAACACTCTAAGACTGTACCCTTGGTCCACACTGGCATTACCTGCCCTCCCTCCCCAGGACAATGGCCACTGGAGGGGTATGTGCCCTGTTGTACTGCCTCACCTGCAGTAGTGGCCACGGCTGGGCACTCTCCACTTCCAAGGCCACATGCACCATGAGGCACACAGCAGGACTGTGCCCATGGCTCCAGGATGGGCCAGCCGGGGCAGCAGGAGCAGAGTGTGCCCCTTGGAGGGAGCTCCTGGCCCAGCTTTCTGGTCCCAGATCAGCACTCTGTGAAGGTTAAAGGGAGACAGGGAGGGCGCGAGCGAGGGACTAGCCGAGAGCAGACAGGCTCCTGGGGAATGCGCATCCATTTAAGGAAGGCAGCTCATCCTGCTCCGCACCAGGTCTATATACAGTAACGGAGTCCCTTCCCTCCTGCTCTTGGGAACGTCACACTCCGCAGACAGCAGCGGGGGAAGGAGCCCCTCTAGTTCTGGGTGAGCACCTCTGCCAGGTCCCTTGGGGCCCTGATCTGGTGGTCACCTGGTGGAGACCCACCTTGGAGGGATGGGGTGCCAGCAGACAAGGTCAGAGGCAGGAATTAAATAGTGGCAACTCATATTTATTACAATTATGTACAGTCATATCTTATATTCTGAAATCTATACATGATCACATAAATGAACATGTGTTTCTCAGTGGGAAGGACAGACATGGCTGTTGGTCAGGGCACCCCCCAGTGCCTGACTCCACCATGGGAGGGAAAAGCAGGTCTCACTGCAGGGTTAGTCGAGCCATAACACGGCAAGCAAGGATGGTCATGTGTGGTTAGAGGACAAGGCCAGTGGGCCTGGCTGGGGACAGGTACCCAAAGGCAGCATCTGTAAGGCAGGACCTGGCTGTGGGGAGCCTGGGTCCTGGCAGACCTATGGGACAAAGACTAGGTCCAGGGCTCTGGCTTTCGAAACAGGGTGAAGGAGGAGCCACAGGCCAGGCCCAGGGACACTGGAGACAGCAGGATCCTCCCCACTGAGGCAGCGAGAGACATGAGAGGACACGAGCTCTGGCCATGCATGGTGTCACGTTAGTCAGGACACTCGGTGAACACACCTGGACAAGACACCTGTCCAGGAGGGGGCTGAGCAGGGGCTTGGGCACAGAGCTCCTGCATCCTTGGCCTGGGCCAAACAGCCAGGGCCACCCGTGCTGGGACTGAGCTGAGGCGGCAGCGGCGGTATGGCTGGGGTTGTAGTAGGTGTTCGGGAGGCTGGTGAACAGAAACGGAACCCCACACTGCTGCAGCTGAGAGCAGTCCTGCCTGACCTGGGTCCCTGCCACCCTCCCGGAGGCAGAGCCACAGCTCATCCTACCTGCCGACCAAGTCCCCAGGCTGCTGGAGCAGGGGGCAAGAGCACCAATCCTAGTCCCGCTCATTCTCATTACTGGCGCCTTCTGGCCGCCTTAGCTTCTCTACTTGCTCATTGATCTGCCCATCCCCACCCCGGCGATCCTCCCTCTGTACCCCCAGGACATCCTCCTCATCCACATGGCTCACGTCATCATCCTCCTCATCCTCCTCATCCTCCTTGTCCTCCCTCTTCTCTTCCTCACCCTGTACCTCCATCCTCACCTGGCCCTTGACATCCACCACCCCCTCCCCCTCGTCCTGGGGGCCCAGCAGGTGGTAGGTGGATGTGGAGCCCTGGGGGCTGTGACTTTCTTTCCCAGGAGAGGATGATGTAGACTCATTGCTGACCGGAGAGATGTCACTGCTGCTGTGGTGGTTCACAGCTGCAGGGCTTGAGGGTGATGGAGACTTGACTGGGATCTGCCACGAGGGGATCTTCGGGGCTGATGGGGAGGGTGGGAACTGCCTCCTGGCAGAGAGAGAAAAGAAGCAGGTAAGCTTGGTGACAGCATCCTGCTCCAGTGTCACATCCCCTGGTTCTCTGACACTGGAAGTCTCAGTGAACAGCTGTAATTCCCCCAGGGGGACTGGACAGAGTCCCTGTTCTCTTGTTTCAGAAATAAAGTCCCTTGGCTCACTGGGGGCCCAATGTGCCAAGCTGGCACCAGAAGTACCCTGCCTGTGGTGCCCACAGACTGCCCTACTGTGGCCCCTCACCCTCAGCCCTGGCAGCTGCTCGTCTGTCCACTGAGAGCCCAATACACCTTGAAGCCTGCTTCCCTGGCTCAACTCCAACATGGTCCCTGCTCTACCCCTGTGGCCATGCCCACTTCCAGTCTGTCCCTCTCTGCTTCCTGTGCAGATGTGAGCACTGAGCCATCTGCTCCAGCTACCTCTGGCCTGCCATGCATCCCCACCATGATGGATTCTAATCCCCCTGGAACCGTAGGCCAAATAAACTCTTCCTTCTTTAAATTGTTTTGGTCAGGGTGCTTCATCACAGCAACAGAAAAGTAGTTAACACAAAGTAGCTAACACAAAGTAGCTAATACAAAGTAGTCAATACAAAGTAGCCAATACAAAGTAGCCAATACAAAGTAGCCAATACAAAGTAGCTAACAGAAAGTAGTTAATACAAAGTAGCTAACACAAAGTAGCCAATGCAAAGTAGCTAACACCACAAAAAAAAAAAAAAAAAAAAAAAAAAAAAAAAAGTAGCTAACACAAAGTAGCCAATACAAAGTAGCCAAATCAAAGGTGGTGCCAGAAGTGGGGGTCTTGTCCTGAGGGTACTTTCTACTGTTCATGTGCAAATCTGGAGGCCTTGCTTTAATGGCTCTAATCTCCTTATCAAGGAGAGCCTCTTCTTAAGCACACACTAACAAAATTAAGCTTCCTAGTACTCTTTTCCTCTCTAAACTCTACATTTTGCTTTTCTTTCTAGCCCACTTGCTCTTTTCATTGTAGATCCCATAATATTCACCATTAATAACCATGCCACCAATTTAACATTTAGGCTCTCTTGAAATTTCCTCTGCCAAAGAAATTAGTCCATTAATTTTCAACTTAGCCTCAGGCAAGCTCTTAAGCTATGAACAGAAGACCGCCAGATTCGCCACACCTGTTGTGGAGACATGCTTTTTTAATTATTATTTTGTTTTTACTTTTTTATGTGTATGAGTGTACTGTCAGCATGTAGGTAGGTGTACCCATGTCATGCAGTGCTGTGGAGGTCAGAGGGAGCGTTGGATTCCCCTGGAACTGGAGTTAAAGATGGTTCCCAGCCAGCATGTGGGTGCTGGGAATCGAACCCGGGTCAGTGCTCTTAACCTCTAAGCCATCTCTCCAGCCCCATGCTTCCCACCCCACTCCACACCCGGGGAAGATCAGGAAGTGGGAAACTTGGAAACCACAATCCTCTAGTCTGAGCCAAAGGAGCCCCTTACCCCTCATTAGCCCTTAGTGAAGGGCTACTTTGGGTACCACAATCTTCTCACAGTTATTAATAGTAGCCCTGGCCAAGCAGGGGCACAACTGCCCAGACATAGCTTGCCAAGGTGCCACTCAGGCAGACTGACCACTGGCCGCACCTTCCTAGACTGGGGCTCCCGGGACACTATACTTTCAGCTTTGAAGACAAGGCAACCCTGGGCAAACCAGAACCAGCTGGTCACCCCTCAATCAGGGCTGCATTGGGGACAATGTGTTGTCACTATGACAGACACCAGGAAGCTGGAAGGGGAAGCAGGGGTGTTTCTGCTGATGCCTTTAACTGTAGAAGCCTTCACACGCTGTAGTGCTTGGTGGGATATTCTCTGGGACAAAGCTCCCTGGAGTGGTTGCTGAGCTAAAGAAGCAGAGGCCCGCCTTCTTCAGTAAGCACAATACTGGGGCATTCTGCTTGAAGGCTCTATTCTTTGCCTCATGCTATCCCTGGCTGACCAGGTATGGCCAACCATTTTTCACCTAACTCTTCTAAGCACTGACCCCCCCCCCTGAAGTGGGAGGGCTCCTGGCAAGGGGAGGCAGAAGTTCCCAAAGTCTCCAATCTTCCAGCTCAGTGAGGGGGCCCATTTCTCCCACAGCTAGACCAACCCAGGAGCCCCACACTACTAGGCTGACCCTGGACAAGACAGAGCCCTGAGCCTCCTCTCCTACCGATTCAAAAGAAGTCCTTTCAAGGAGTTGATTTCAGACTTGAGTTCATTGATATTCTGAGACTCCAGGATCCAGTTGGTAGATGTGGTGGCCTGAAAGTCAGAATACAGGGAACATGGGTCAGAGTGGTACTGCCTGCTGCCAGCCTGGAGGGTAGGGTAGGGGTAAGGAGGATGTTGAGTGCACCTGCCTGTGATGATAAACTAACAATGAATACTTCCACAACTACATTTGGATATTCGATGATAGTAAGAAGTCATTACATGTTTGTAGGTGGAACTACAGTATCCAAGTATAAAATAAAAGATCTAACAAACCCTTATCTCTCCCAGAGACACTGAGGTGTCTGCAGTAGCAGGTGACATGATGTTGGGGACAGGTGGAAGGACTGCTGCAGTTGTGCAAAGCCTGCACTTCTTCTGAGTGTTGGAAACATCCATTAAAACAACCATGAATAAATAGTCATCTCTTCCAGGACCTCTGTCATGGATGGTTTCAGCTGTCAACTTGACACACCAGGAAAGAGGGAACCTCAACTGGGGAATTTTCTCTATCAGATTGGCCCTTGGATGTGTCTGTGAGTCATTTTCTTGACTGCTGAGTGATGTGGGAGGGCTCAGCCCACTGTGGATGGGGCCACAGCCCCTTGGCAGGTGGGTGGTCTTAGATTGCGTACAGAAGCAGTCTGAGCACAGGTGCCAGGAGCAAGCCTGCAAGCGGCCTTCTCTTACAGTCTGTGCTCAGTCTCAGCCCTCATGTTCCTGCATGGCTCCCCTCAAAGACGGACTGTCCAGTAGAAGTGGAAGATGAAGCAAATCCCAAGTTGGCTTTGGTCAGAGTGTTTTGTCTCAGCAATATAAAGCAAACTAGCAGGGCTGGGCACAGTGGCACATGCCTTTAATCCCAGCACTTGAAAGCAGAGGCAGGTGGATCTCTGTAAGTTCCAGGCCAGCTGGGGCTGTAAGGAAACCTTGTCCCAACAAGGACAGATGCTTCACTAAAACCAAGTCTCTAATCACCACCACTACACAGGTCACTAAGCCCAGAAGCCGTTTTAGTGCACAGAAGGCCAGAGACCCCCAAGCCCTTGTCTGGTCCACAGCTCTGTCCTCAGGCAGACCCTAGAAGGCAGTCTTGCTCCGGCCACACTCCCCAACCTGTCTGCAATCTCTAGCTCCCAGCTCTGTGAGGTCAGGTCTTCAGGGGCTCTCCACAGAGCCCCAAAGGATGCCCCTAGTTATACCTCACTACCTGCAATGCCACCTGTGGACTATGCCACCCAATCCAATTTATTCTTTAGGATAACTCAAGGCTGAATGGAGAGGAGCCACCCAAGGTTCTGACTCAACTCCTTCCCTAAAGGGCAGAGAGGTAGGTCACCCTCTACCACTAATTCTTATGTAAAGAGGAGAGGAAAGCAGCTGTTCCTAAGTGGGGGCTGCTAGTGGCCAAGTGGTCTGTGATGAGAGTGACAGAGGCCAGTTCCTGACAGGAGACACAGCCAGGGTCCCACTCACTTCCCTGACAGGCTGTCCCTAGCCTGGAGGGCATGTCCCTGCTCTTCCTTAGCAGCTGTGGATCTCATACACAAAGTGGGGCCACTACAGGATGGCCCGCACAGCTCACTGGGCATACTCCACAGGAAGATGGCTCTGCACTGCAGGTGGAGGGGGAGCAATGCCCTCACACACATTGCCCTAGGGTTCCTGCTCGAGACCACCAGACAGTGAAGCTGGGAAGCCACTGTTCTGGCTTCTCCAAGACCTTGAAAGCTACAGGAGCCCATTAACAAGGGAACAATTTCCACTCACTGGCCACAAAGGACTCAGATTTCCAAACGCACATGGTGCCAGATGCCAGGATTTAGAAATAAAATCTGACATCTGGGGCTTTTTAGCCAGTCTCTTTAAAAAAACAGTGGTAGAAAGCTCATAGCCTTCAGCTTTATGTAGGTTTTTTAATTACTTAAAGCTCTTCTTTTTAATTTTTTACAGTGCTCCAGTAGGAGTTTGGAAGGCAGATATAAAAACTTACATTACAGCTGAGAAAACACAGCTCTGATTCTTTGGTTTATGGGGTAACTGAAGTCCTCACACATGCGGGCTTGGGTGCCAGGCCAGTACCCTACTTCAGCAGGGAGAGTGGGAGGGGACTGAGGACGGGAGCTGTGAAAGAGTGAGGGTCTCCTCCTGGCCCCACCCACTTTAAAGCACAACATGTGGTCCTCATCTCAGGCTGAGGGTCTGAAAACAGTTTTCCAATTTCCGGAATGGCTGCTGGCCACTGACAGGCCATAGATCCAAGTGATACTGCCTTCCTGCCTGCTTTATGGCTGCCTACAGGGAACACACAGCACAGTGGTGGCACCACCCAACCACCTGAGCAGGAAGTGAAGTGGAAACTCGGTGTGGGGTAGACATTGGGAAGGAGCTCTTGGGGACTTTCTTCCCAGGGAGAGAAGCCACTAGATGTGCAAAGCTGCTGAGTTTCCTGGATTTGTAATCTAGCTGTGCATGGGACCAGCATTCCTGGGACACCAGGTCAGGTGAGACCCTACAGAGGACGCTACAGAACCAGTAGACACTGGTTCTCAGCCCCCATCTGATGATGTCTCAGGGAGGACACTGTAGCACACACAGAGCTGAGACCAACCAACCTGGCTGATGACTGGAGCCAGGCACCACCCTTCAGCCCCCAGGCAACACAATTATGGTGCCATTTCACAGGCAAAGAAGACTCAAAGGTTTAAGTAACATGCCTATGGTCAAATAACAAGTGGGAGACTGAGGACTGAAACTCAGACAGGGCCGGGCATGGTGGCGCACACCTTTAATCCTAGCACTCGGGAGGCAGAGGTAGACAGATCTCTGTGAGTTCAAGGCCAGCCTGGTCTATAGCGTGAGTTCCAGATCAGCTGGGGCTACAGGGAGACCCTGTCTCAAAAAGACCAAAAAAAAAAAAAAAGAAACTCAGACAGACTGACCTTCAACCTCTACTGAAAAGACTGCTTCACATTTGGGCATTAAGACATGGAAACCACTTCTGTCAGTCCTGGTTGGCCTCAACTTTCAGATCACTAAACCCCACCACCTCTGGTTCTATAAAACTGCCGCTTGCAGCCAGGTAAGCCCAGTGCCTTGGGAGGAGCAAAGACTAGTAAACCCACGGCACCCTTCTGTTCTGCCTTCTGGACTCCTCCTTGACCAGGCTGTGACCCGCAACTCAACTTGCAGGCTCAAGGCTGCATCAGAGGTCCACCAGCAGAAGGCAGGCTATTCCTCCCTACTGTTGGGAGGTGACAAGAGACAGGAAGGCTGTCCTCAATGGTTAAAGGCTGTACTGATGCATCAGCCTGTGGGGTGTCAGCCTGTGACAGAGATTGTAATTGTCAGGCCTACAGAAGGCAGTATACAAGTCCACAGAGGACCAGCACTTAAGAGTTAAAAGAGCCACCTGGGCCTGGGGACTCCGGGGCAGAGATAAGTACCTTGGCGGCGGCCAGCTCATGGGCCAGATCCTGGACCTTCTGTTGCTGCTGTCTCAGCAGCTCTTGGACAGAGGCCAATGTCGTCTGTACCTGAGTCACTGGGGAGAGAACATCATGTCTGGTAAGTCAGTGCCCGAGGTCCCCTCCTCCCCATACCTGTGAGCTGCCCACCTCCCTGCACTTGTAATTTATCTGCACCCCCCCACCTCCTCACTCAGATAATTTATCTGTGCCGGAGGTGATCTACTCACACTGTGTGTAACCTCTGGTGTTTCTACTTTATCTTTCCATTGTGTGCTTGTCGGTGGTCAACAGTATATCCATCCAAAACCTCTCCCCTCTAATTAGGCCTGGCTGTGATATGCCTGGCTCTCTAACTCCCGCCATGCTCCTGTCAGGTCTGCATCACTCATCTGGCCAGCCTCATGATGTCCTTGGGCACTCGAGGATGGTTGCAGTCCTGGGAGGCCGAAGGTTCGGGGCTCCACCACATCCAGGAATAGTGAAACTGCAGGTCCAGTGCATGGCACTATCTCCTGCTCTGCTCTGCTCCACATGGCTGCCTGTCAATCTCCTCACTGTCACGTGACCCTGAAGCCTGTAACTACCACGCCCCTGGCCACAGGAAGAGTGCCATAGAGGATTCCAGAAGACTTTACACAGGTGCCAGGGAGGGACAGGGACTCTTGCCTGGGACTGGTGGGGTTCTCTCCTGCCTCAGGCTTAGATTCACAGCTTCTACCTAGTAAACAAGTTTATAAAGGAGAAAAGCCACCTCTGCTGTGACAGGTCCCAGCTAATCTGGGCCATCACTGGGGCAGCAGGTAATGAACACCAGCCCCGTGGAGTCGATAACAGAGGAGGTGGCCAGGGTCCTGGGAGCCACAGTAATTACAGACTCTCTTGACCCCTTGTTGGATTCTTGTAGGGAAGGGGGAAAAAAATCACTGAAAACCCCCCTGAAAACCTCATAGAAGCAGAAATTAAAAATGAACTTTACAGCCCTTAGAAAGGCTGTCATTTTATTCCCCTTATTAATATTCTGAGGTTGGGAGCCTTTCCGTAAAAACATAATTAATTGAGGCCGCGCCGACAGTAAACAAGCAATTTCAAATTAAACCGAAATGACGGCGGCTTCATTTGCAAATGTGAACAGATTCTCAGAGCAGATAAATGAAGTCACCACATAGAGTGGAGACAGAGGGAGAGGGGAGGGGCCGAGAAGGGGCTGCGTGAGAAGGCTTTGAGGGGTGACTTGATGGAGTCATTAATCTTTACCTGTCTGGGCCACACTGCCACTCAGCTCCGAGAGACTCGCTGCCATCCTCTCCAGCTGCTTCCTGTCCTCTCGGCCTCCTAGGATGAGGGGCAGCAGGTACTTCTGCAAGAAGTGGACAGCTGAGGAGGTGTCCCTCATGAGTCTCTCAGATCCCACCATCCGCTCCCCTTTGTCCTCTGCTGGGTATGGAAACCCCAGCATACTCTGACCTCGAACAAGATCTTGAAAAGTTATAAGACTGAGTACAGCCATGTAAAACTTCTACCTAAACAAGTACGAGAAGCTGAAAGGAGGGAGGACGGAGTCCACGCAGGCTTTTCTCCATGGGCCTTTGGGTGGAGCCAGGACCTAGTAAAGGCCACGTAAGGTCCCTGGCCTAACCTGTGCCCCAGCCTTGGGAAAACAAGTCTGGATTGGGCAAGGGGCCCTCACTCCTTCTTTAGTTCACTTTTCTTAATGATATTAATATTTCTATAATGCCTTCAAATCTATTTGAAAAGTTGTAAGATAAAATTGCAGAAGGTTATATAAGAAACTGACCCTGTTGGTGGCTCTGCTGGGGGGGGAGGGATGACAGGGAACTTTTCACTGTATACTTTGTGAATCCTTTAACATTTTCAACCCTGTGACTAAAATAAACTGCTTCTTCATCTGTTTCAGAACCAAATGACTAAAAATGAGTAAAGAAAAAAACGACTGGAGAGACTAGAGGAAAGTCAACAACAGACTTCTGAGACCCTTGGTCCCTCCACAAGTGTGGGGAGGGGGCGGGGGAGTACCAAGAGCAGCTGAGGCTGCTCGAGCACCGGACCTGCCCCTACAGTGAGCCTCAATCACTAAAACAGCTTCCTTCAGAGTTCAAACCCCTGGAATTAAAAGATAGGGCAAAGGAAAAACTGCCCCAGAGGACAAAGAAAGCCAAGGCTGTTGACTGCAGGGCCAGCAAACACGGCAGGCACCAGCTCTGCATCATTAGGAAGGCATGGGCATAGCTGGGGACTGCCTGAGGGGCTCAGGACAGGGAGGTGCCATGGTAGAGGCAGCAGGTGCTCTGATGGCTACCAGCTTGGAACCCAGAGACAAAACCTCCAACCTAGAAGAATGAGGCCCACATCACCCTGAAAGGACAGTGCTACAGCCAAGCATGGGGTGGGCCTGGCAGGTGCTCCAAAGGGAGAACTTAGGTCTATCTGGGCCCCAGCTAGACAAAAAGATGGTAGATTCTCCATTAAGGACTCTGTACTGGGGAAGGAAATGCAGGTCCCTCACAAGGGGTTTGTGGGTGAACTCCTTTCAAGAGAGACATTAAGCAAAGCTTGCTATTTAGCACACACACAGAAGGCGGTTTCTATTCTGCAAAGTGCTTTGCAATCATCACAGTGTGAGTTATTACCACAGCCAAGCCGAAACTCATCAAATGTAGCCTGATGTTTCCCAAGTATAAAAGTCAAGAAAAACCAACTACAGCCACCATCCCTGAGGTCAGAACCACGAGGTGGGAGCCTGGGTGGCGCTCAAGCTAAATCTGTGTGCACAGACAAAACAAGACATCGCCTCCTGACACTTTTCTATTAGCAGATGTTCTAGGCATCCTTGTGTCACCACTGTGACTGACATTTCAATGTTTTCTCTTTTAGTACAGAGGCAGGAGATCAGAGCTCCATGGAAACAGGTGACGACAGCCATTCCATGTGAAGCAAGGTGCTGCTCACAGACTGTGGCTCCTGTCTGTGAACTCTGTTGGTGCTGTCTACAGCCAGCCAACTGAAGGAAGCCATCCCAAGGCCCTGGAGGCACTGACTCAGAAGCAGAGCCAAACCCCAGGACCATTTGCTTCGGAATTTCTTCACAGGAATTTCTTACTCTAGCAACAGATGTTACACTGAAAACATTATTCTGCCACAACTCTGTCATTAGATATTGTATGGAGTAAAAAACTAAGAATCCCAGAATGTAAACTTTAAACATATTTCACAGGCTGAAAGTTACAGCTTCAAGTCTGAGAATTCACAAGGATCCTTTAAAAGTCCTCAAATACAGGGCAGACAAGCAGGACACCTCAGAAGACAGCACAGCTTCTCTCCAGGCTATGTACCCATTTGCACCCAGGGCCATCCTGGCTGCACGTTTTGTATACTAGTTTCTCTAAGTCAAGGCTGGGCCCTTCCACTGGTGTCAAGGTAGCCAGTGTGTGCTCAGAGCCTGCAGCTCTGCTGGGATGTGGATTCTGCTCTTGAGGGTCAGCTGACTCAGGAGGCCTGGGGGAACCCCACATTTATACAGATGCTACCACAAGCTATAGAAATCAAGAAGTGGGCTCTCCAAGAAGATTTAAATACGAGGCAGAACAAGGGCATGTAAAGGGGCTTCCCTCCTGCCAGCAGGCACGGTGCTGGCACTACTCAGCACCGTTCCAAGGAGCCAGCTCCTCAGCTCTTCACTGCAACCTCCCAAGATAGGGTATACAGATGCTCCTGCAAACCACAAGGTCACATCCCAGAGACCTGCATTAATTCACCTGCCCTGTCTTCATTGTGCTCAGAACACTCACTGTGGCTGTTGGGCAAAAGCATCAAACACCAAACCTCTCTTAAAGTGTAGCTATCTTGTTTCCTTCACTGAGTATTATATTAAAGGAGAAAGTAATGCTTGTGAAGGCACAATTTCATGCCGCTGCAAAGCTGAACCATCTATCTCCATCTTACTGAGGTACCATTCAGTTCAGTACAGGCAGCTAGGCTCCAGGCTTTTAAGCACTACACTGCTCTGCCTCTCAAATTTACACACTTCTCACTGAGTCCCAGGTACTGTTCTAAACTCCTGATGCTGAACCTTAAGGTCATCATGAAGGAGGCAGAAACTCTGAGATGGAGTAATGGAGGTGGTGCCCCATGCCTTCCCATTTTTCTCTGCTGTGGTCCCACTTCCAAAGCCACTGCGTACAGAGGCCAGGGGTTAGGAGAAGAAGGCAGAATGCCCAAGGGTGGCAGGCCACAGCACTTGTGGCCCCTGTGAGGTAACTTACCTTATAGAGCTGGTGAAAGCCAAATGCAATTCCTGCCATGATGATAGCCAAGGCACCATAATCTCGCCATCGGGAACCTCCAGAGCCTGGTGGTAGGGAAAAAAATAGATTCAGAAGGGGTCTCTAGCACTCCTTCCCAGAGAGAGTGAGAGGTTCCTCAGCGGACAGGCAAGTGGAACACAAGGCTGCAGAAGGCTGTCTGTGACCACTAGAATGTCAGCTCGGCCCCGTCCTCTCTTCTTCCCAGGCTCTCTAACCATCTGCCTCACTTGGAGTAGAGATGACAGACACTTCTGATCAGTGATCCAGCCATCTGATGCTGGATAGAGGGGTGCAGCAGCCCCCAGGTGAGCCAAGTCCCTAGCCTGGGGGGTCAAGTGGCAGAGGTGACATGAAGACATGGTGTTCGAGGAAGAAAGGACCCAGAGGTGATGTGTGTACACAGAGAACAAACCACAGGCCACTGGGAACTAGGCCTCCTTGCTCTGCTCCCACTTGTCAGGCTGGGGAAAGAAGACAGTCATCAAAGGACCGAACAAAGCAACTTCAGATGGTGCTGGGGTCTGATCATGGGGTCTACAGATGAGGGTATGGGGGAGAAGGACAAGGCCTGTGGTCCTGGGGCCAGAGAGGAGGGGAGGGGGGTATGGGGGTATAGGTCAGGGAACCTGAATGCCAGGTCACAAATGGTACCATTGAAGGATCTGGAAGAGCTAGCATTACAATCAGATCTCCTCTATTTCAGGAGAATACTGGGTTGGCTCTGGGACAAGCTAGAAATGGGGGATACTACTGCCTGGGCCACAGAGCCAAAGCCCAGCTGGGTTAGATCAGAGGCCAGGGAAGTCTTGAAAGAATCTGCTATAGTAAAAGAACTAGAAATAAGCATCTGTCCTCAAGTAGGAGCGGCTTCCTGGCCAGTTTATACAGACCAGCACATATAATGCCCCAGTCCTCTACCCTTATTTGTGTTTTTCCTTTTCTGTAATCAACTGCAACCTGAAAATAGTAAATGGAAAATTCCAGAAAGAGACAACTCATAAGTTTTAAACTGCGTACTCTTCTGAATAGCATGATGAAATCTTGGCTATCCTGCTCTGTCCTACCCAGGACATGAATTGCCATGTGTCCAGTACATCCACACTGTCTGTTACCTGCCTGGCTATCAGACTGACTGTCTCAGTATCACAGCAGTTTTGTCTAAGAGGCGTTTATTTTACTTAATGATGGCCTCAAAACAGCAGCCATGCTGGCATTTGAGTCTGTGAATGAAAAGCCCAAGTGCTTTTTTTTCAAGTAAAAAAGCAAAAGTTCCCGTCATAGGGTAAAAAAATACACATACACACATGTATGTATGTTGGGTTGCCAAGACCAATAAAATATTTAGAGAGAGCTGGGCACGGTACACACACCCTTAATCCCAGCACACAGGAGGCAGAGGGCAGGTGGAGCTCTGTGAGATGGAGGCCAGCCTGGTCTATATAGGGAGTTCCAGGCCAGCTGGAACTGCAGGGAGACCCTAACTTAAAAAAAAAAAAAAAAAAGGGCTGGAGAGATGGCCTAGCGGTTAAGAGCGCCGACCGCTCTTGCAGAGGACCCGGGTTCAATCCCCAGCACCCACATGGTGGCCGAGAGCCGTCTGAAACTCCAATTCCAGGAGAACTCCAGCTCCAGGGGAATCCGACACCCTCTTCTGACCTCCGCGGCATTGCACAACACGGGTGCACAGACTTGCATGCAGACAGTACATTCGTACACATACAGAAATAAATAAAATTAATTTAAAAAAATTAAAAAAAAAAAAAAAAAAGCTGGGCATCGTGGTACACACCTTTAATCCCAGCACACAGGAGGCAGAGGCAGGCGGATCTCTGAATTCAAGGCCAGCCTGGTCTACAGAGTGAGTTCCAGGATATCTGGGGCTACAGGGAGACACTGTCTTGAAAAGACAAAAAAAAAAAAAAAAAAAAGAGAACATATCTTTGATTGTAGCATATGGTCAAAGTTGTCTATTTCATTGTTGTTTAGTCTTATGATGCCTAATTTATAAATTAAATGTTATCACAGCTGTATATGTATATGAAAACTAGAAGACTCATTATGATTCACAGTTTCAGCCATCCACTAGGGATCTTGGGACATGTCCCTCACAGGCAAGGGGGACCAGCACAGCAAAGTCCCCACAGTTCAAATGAGACTCTAGAAGACAGATATGTTCTCTATCGAAGCAACTGCTTCCCCCAGGCTACCCAGAGGTCGGTCTTCTTCCTCTCGAGGGATCTGCCAAGAGGAAAGACACAACTATGGCCGGCACACTTGGCACTGGGGATACACAGCAGTCATGGAGGAAACAAGGCCCTACGACAATGGAAAGTTGTCCACAAGGTGCCTGACAGGTCTGCTGAGAGGGAAGAGACTTCTAGAGGGGAGTCTGGAGAAAGGAGAGGATAGGAGCATTCTGGAAATCCCCAGGGGAGGGCCACAGCCCATTAAGCCAAGTTACAGCTTCAGTGTTCTGAAGAACATGCCAACTCTACCTTCCCATCTGTGCCCGAAAGCTCTCTGAGGGACTACCACTGCTGGGTGTTTCAGGACCATCATGCAAGCTTGGTGGAAAGATGTGGGTGCATAGAGGGAGGGTTGTGTGCATGCAGCCCAGCCAGGGGACTGCAAGTCAAATGGCCCCCGAGTGGGTGAGGGGTGCATCACCCCCCCTACTGGGCAACTAGATAGGGCTCTCAAAAGGCAAAGGGGACAGCCAACCTCTCCTTTACTACCACAGTCCCCTGTGCTCACAGAGGCCACATGAGGTTCCCCAACACAGAACCTCTCCCAGCCTTCGAATCTCACTTTTGTTTTTCACATTTTGAAGACTCAGTTTAAGCAGCCAATAACAGAAGTCAGCCTGCTGCCAGCAGCCATTCTCTGCTGCCAGCAGCCACTGTCAACAGCTCCATGCTGCTCTCCCAGAGGATGTTTCCACACACGCAAGGCAGCAGACACATGTCTGAGGCTCCTCTTTCCCTACTTCTCAATCTCTTTCCACAGCTGTCTGGCATTCCATGTAGCCTCCTGGCTGGTAGACAGGTCATCTCTGATCTTTAACTATAAGACACACTGTGGACTATGTTGGCTCCTACGGTTACAAACCTGAGCCTCTGCAGGTGTGTGGGTCAGGAGGTGTGCACCTGTGATTCTGAGAAACCCTGGCAGGCTCCCTCCATGGGTCTGGTCCACCTCAAAGCTACATTCTCATTCTTGATGCCTGCCTGTTTGCTCATAGCCACTCCTACATACAGCATTCATCAGACAGATTCTGGGACTCTGGGACCACAACAGCAGAATGGAGCTCTACTCTGATTCTGATATAATGTGTGCTTCCCACTCTTCTATTTGGTTTCTTTCCTGTGTCACTTTTGAGAGCCTTTATATATACATAGTAGGGATACTCTTTCTTCCTTTTTTCTTTGGGCTCTGCTCATGCTCTTTCGTAGCATGCAGACAATGTATGTGGTTACAGGTATCTGTCAGTCTTTGTGGGTTCTAGGATTTGTTATAGTTAACAATGATGTCCCAGCAACTGCACAGTGACACCCAGTGAGGTGGTCACCTCAGAAACCATCCTGTGAGGGCAGCAGACTGCTCTGCCTGTCTGGACATTTCCATGTGCTGCAAATGACCTCTAGTTCCACGGGAGGCTCTAAGACCCCGAGAGGTACGTAGGTGAACCTCTCACCCTGATCCTGAAATACAGATGTTGGGTCCTGCTCGAGCCTTTCCACTGTTCTCCCTTTTTTTTTTTCTACCAGGCAGCTCTGCTGTGTCCAATGTAAAATCAACATCTAGTGAGTGCAAATTCATTTTAAGAGGAAAAGCATGGAGACAGAATGACCTTGCCATATTCTGAAATGTACTGTTTCAGGGGGACATCTGACCATGAGACCAAATCCTTGGAGAACACCTTCCCATGCTCTGCTGTCAGCAGACCATGTTTACCATCGACTCAAACGCACATTGAGCATTGTACGAGAAGGTGGCTATACTGGGTCAAAGCCCTGACCAGGGGGCTGGAGAGATGGCCTAGCGGTTAAGAGCGCCGACCGCTTTTGCAGAGGACCCGGGTTCGATCCCCAGCACCCACATGGCGGCCGAGAACCGTCTGAAACTCCAATTCCAGGAGAACTCCAGTTCCAGGGGAATCCGAGACCCTCTTCTGACCTCCGCGGCATTGCACGACACGGGTGCACAAACTTGCATGCAAACAGTACATTCATACACATACAGAAATAAATAAAATTAATAAAAAAAAAATTAAAAAAAAAAAAAAAGCCCTGACCAGACCCCAAGTCTGCCAGATCGATGGCTTCCCTGCAGGTAGACATCCCATGCCTGCACGAGTGCAGCCTCTTCCCACTTGCTCTTGAGGCCAAGTAAATAAAACGCAGCTTGGATCTGGGACCAGGATTTTGCATAGCTATTCATTCTGCCAGAGCTCTGCCCTCCCCAGGCATGAGACACAACTGTGGTTTCCTGCCAGCTCACCCTTCGCCCTCACTGCCACTCCGTTCCTGCCAACCTCACGTTAAGAACATTTTATTGCCCCTGGTTTTCATTATTAATGAAAAGGGACCAGAATGATCTTTCCTAAAGTTCAGAGAGTCTATAAAGACTAGCAGCTGAAATGCCATTTTACTCGTTTTGGAGATGTGTGATACAATTCTGTCTTATGGCAAAATGAAGAGAGAAAAACTTAGATGCAAAAGTGTGTGGCTTCAAGGGTAACAGCAGGGGCCCTACTTACCACCTGGGTATCCCATACTAGCTGACGTCTCCAGCCTCAACTGTCTGACTGCTGCCCCTGCCCCTGCCCAGTTTGAGGTCAGTTTTCCCACTCTTGCAGGCTCTCCTGTAGCTGTGCTCATAGGTGTCCAGGAGCAGGACATGGCCATCACTCTCTATGGCTCCAGTTGGGAAGAAGGGAAGAGGAAGCTTTTCCCTCCCTCCCTCCCTTCGCAAGCCCAAACAACCATCAATCTTACCCTTACCCTGTGCTCCACACTGGGGTCTTTCCCTTCCCATGGTCACCCCAATGAGGTCCAGTAAGCATGCATCCTGTCTTGATCTTCCTGTACCGGCCTCCATGGTACAGCCTGGATAGTCCAACAATGGTAGTCTATACTCTGACAAGGCTGAAATCCCAATAATTACTCAGTCCACAAGCTGGATATCTCAGTAGTCCCCATCTGGCCTTGAAGGTTTGGAGGATTCTTGGAGAGACATGAGTCTTCAGGTCCATATAGGAGGGTTAAAAAGCTGTGTCTCTCTCATGTTTTTGAAGAATGGCAAAAGCAATGACAGCCACAGAGTAGATGCACTTGCCAGTAAGAAGTGAAGACAGGCCAAACAACAGTGCTCTCTCTTTTTTTCCTTTTTGTCTTTTTACTAAGATCTCAAGTTTTAAATCTGAAGTATAATTTCTCAGGCCTTACTGACTTATTTCTGGTTTTACTTTCCTTTTCGATGCTTAAGGCCACACATTTATCCCAGATTAACCAAGGTTTCTGTTTTCTCTAAGTAAGGTTTTTAAAATCTGAAGGTCTACCAGCATGGTCAGGCCTGTAGCTGCACCTTGCAGGAGGCTGAGGCACAAATCTGAAGCAGCCTGGGCTATAGAGGAAAGTGAGAAAGAAGAGAGAGCAAGAGCATTTCTGCTTCACTCAATTCTGAACACCCGTAGCACTTCCCTGAAGGCTCTATCAGCCAGTTGGGGGAAGGGATGGCTCCACCATCACCACATCCCTGGCAGCCCCGAGAAGGACACGGACAGTCAGCTGAGAGCAGTGAGATCTGCCCTACACAACTGAGTGTTTCTGGGACTGTTACACAAGGTCAGGCACAAACTGCTGTAAGGACAGGGCTCTTGGGAACCCAGCAACTCCCACACTCTTCCCCAGTGCTCCAGGAAGTAGCCTGGCCTCCATGGAGGTCCTCTGCTCAGATGCTCAGTTCCAGCAACTGCATGGCAAGAAGGGGAGCTATACCTCCATGGCTTTGCACTGACCACTGGCAAAACCAACACTGCTCAATTTCTTTCACTGTACCGCCATCAACCAACTCTTTTGGCGTGTGAGAACAGACAAAATCAAGTAGGAACACAATGGCACCAGGGCCTGGGACACAACGCAGCTGCTTCAAGCTGGGAAGCACAGTCTCACACCATGAAAATCTCAGCCCAGCAAAGGCCCACCAGCCACAGCTCTGGATGCTGGTATGTGATCATCTTGCCGACAACACTTTCCAGTGATTGTCCTTGGGCATCTGGTGGCCCAAGCACAGGGGAGGACAGTGCCAGACACCAGCAAGATGGGTGTGCTCCTCTCCTGCTCATCAAGACTGGAGTGGATTCTACAGTGGGCCTAGCTCCTCAAAGCAGCCTGCAGCCTACTCAGGATCCACCCTGAAAATTAAATGACGAGACAGGCTCACTCAGTGGGGTCCTGGACCAAAGCCAGTCCACAAATCAGTGCTGGCTGCAGCTTGGAGTCTACTGCACAGAGAGCAGCTGAAGGTATCAGGCCAAGCTGAAGCAGGCTGGCCACAGCATGGGCAACAGAACCACATGGCTGTGGGTGGCAACAGTGAACAGAGGGAGAAAGGAAGCTGGAGGGCAGTGACTGGAAGCAGAACAGCCCAACTCTGTGCAAAAGGGCTCAGCCACTCGGCAGCTAGGCCGCTTGCCAGTAGCAATCACAGCCAATAGTGCCAGGCCTGGCTTTACATGTTCTTTTGTGTGACATGATCTTTTCTGTCTCTCATGGGGCTGTCACGTTACCTGCAGTGTCATCTTTAGGCAGGAAGAACAGTGAGGAGGAGTTTATATCCCTCTTCATAGATGAACACCTACTCACTCTGAGCAGAGTGGCACTTGTCTGCAGCCCTAGATGCTCAGAGGCTGAGCCGAGGAGTTGAAGACCAGTCCTGCCACACAGATCCTGTCTCAAGCATGCTGAAGGTACAGCTCAAGGCGGAACTCATGCCTAGTACATACCAAGCAGCCCTACGTTTAATCCACAGCACCTTAAAGAAGAAGAAGGAGGAGGAGGAGGAGGAGGAGGAGGAGGAGGAGGAGGAGGAGGAGGAGGAGGAGGAGGAGGAGGAAGAGGAGGAGGAAGAGGAAGAGGATGAGGATGAGAAAATAAAAGCCAATGTGGTGGCTTGTGTCTGTAATTCTAGTCCTGTAATCCTCCTTGGGAGGCTTGGCTTGGCTTGAGGCTAGCCTGGGCTACAGAATGAGACCTTGCCTTTAAAAGGAGGGGGGGGGCGGTGTGATAGTGCATACCTTTAATCCCAGCACTCGGGAGGCAGAGGCAGAGGCAGAGGCAGAGGCAGAGGCAGATCTCAGTGAGTTCAAGGCCAGCCTAGTCTACATAGTGAGTTAGTTCCAGGCTGGCTAGGACTACAGGGAGACCCTGTCTGAAAAAGACAAAAAAAAACAAAAAACAAAAATGAGTAAGGGAAGCAGAGTCAATAACTAAAAAGAATTCAGTAGAGCATGGTGGTGCAGGGGAGAGGGAGACCCTATCTAAAAAATAAAAAGAATCCAGAAGAGACAAGAGTTCAGAAACAACAGACCAGGCTGATAGGACTAACTGAATTTTATCAAAGAAGCCCAGGTAATTCTTTTTTTTTTTTTAAAGGGAGAGCGCAAACACAGTCCCCCACTACCACAAATTATGCAGTCGAGTTTCCTGCATTTGGGGAAATCGCAGGGGTCAGCACATTCAGAGTACAATGGATGAGCCTCGCCCTGGGAAAACCACCTTCATGATCATGGTATCTTCCTTGCCACGTAAGTATAAGAAGCCCAAGTAATTCTGTAGGGAAAGGATAGCCAATATAATCCATGGGTTTGGGGAGTGATATAAATGAACCTTCACTTTATGCTGTATGCAAAAATTAGCACAAAGTAAACCACACTCCTGAGCAACAAGCAAAAATTACATAGCTATATAGATTCTATATGAAAACAGAAAAATCATAACAGAAATTTTTGTCTTGGGGTAGACAAAGTCATCTTATAAAAATAAGAAACCACCAAAGGTTTAAAATAATTGATAAAATGGATATCACTAACATTTTACCATCTTTGATTTTCAAAAGGCACTATTCTACAAATGAAAAGGCAAGTCACAGACAGGAGGGGGTGTGGAAGACCTGCAAACATAGAAAGGACTTTCATGCAACTAGGCTATAGAAAGAGCCTTGACAACTCAATCATAAAAAGACATGTCAGTTTTTAGATGGGCAAAGGACTGTAGGACTCTTGCCAAAAGAGATGTGAATGGGGGCTAGAGAGTCGGCTCAGTGCTCAAGAGCACCGACTGCTCTTGTAGAGGACCCAAGATCGATTCCCAGTACCCAAATGGTGGCTAACAACCACCTACAACTCCAGTTCCAGGGGAATCCAATACCTTCTTCTGACTTCCATGAACACTGCATGACACAGGTGTACTTACATACATGCAGGCAATACACTCATACACATAAAAATAATAAATAAAATATTTTTAGAGATAGGTGAATGAACAATACAAACATGAAGATAAGCCTGGATCCTTACTCAGTAGGAACATGAAAATTAAAAGTACAACAAGTTCCATCACACACTAGGGTAGCTAAACTGAACTCAACACCAAAGTCTGACAAGAATATGGAAAAACTATCACACTAGAGCTCTCAAAAAGGGGTCAGCAGGATGGATACACAATGGGTAAAGGCACTTGCCACCAAGCCTGACATCCTGAGTTTGATCCCCAGAACCTGGTTGGTGGAAAGATAGAACCTCCCTGTAAACCCCCCCCCAAAAAAAAACAACCTCCCTGTGGGTTGTCCTGACCGCACATGGTAACATGACCTGTCCCCTAAACACATACAGAGAGAGAGAGAGAGAGAGAGAGAGAGAGAGAGAGAGAGAGAGAAAGAAATCAGCATAGATCACTAAAAAAATGATTTATGGTAAGAAAGCAAGCACAATACAAGGCTATGTGGTTCTAGTTAAATGAAATCTGTGAAAATGCAAAACTATGACGACAGAGTACAGACTGGTGGTTCACGGGCATGGGGAGAGGTAAGATAAAGGGCACAGAGAAGCTATTCAGGGTAACAGAAATTCCCCCCTTTTGACTTACTGTGACTGTAAGTGATGGCTACATGAATTAAATGAGTTAAAACTCATTTGTACAACTCATTAAATAGTGAACTTAAAACTGATGACTTTTTTTTTTTTTTGGTCTTTTTGAGACAGGGTCTCCCTGCAGCCCCAGCTGCCTCTGCCTCCCAAGTGCAAAATTGATGACTTTTTAAAAAATTATTTATTTTATGTGTATGAGTGTTAGGCCTGCATGTGTGTAAACACACCCATGTTGTGCAGTATCCCTGGAGGACAAAAGAGGGCGTTGGATCTCCTGGAACTGGAGCTATGAACAGTTGTTAGCTGTGGATACTGGGAATCAAACCTGGGTCCTCTGCAAGAGCAGCCAGTGCTCTTAACCACTGAGCCATTTCTCCAGCCCCCAAACTGATAACTCTTATTACCTGTGCATTATACTTGAGAAACCTGATGAGAGAAAAGGATGAAGATCCAGAAATACATAATACCCAGTGGTCCTATACCTCCATGTCTACCCAAGAGGGATGACACACATGTCCACATAAGACTAGAACACCAATGTTCAGAGTACCACCATCCATGTTAGCCTGGGCTAAAGGCACACATATAGCTTAGTAGTAGAGTACTTGACTAGAATGTACAAGGGCCCGGTTCAGGGTTTAACTCCCGTTACCAAACAACACCCAAACGATAACCAAGGAGATCATCTATAAGTCTATCAACTGGTGAATTGACAGACAAAATGAAGAACATTCATGCAAGGGGAATATTATTCAGCAGTAAAAAGGAATGAAGTCTGGATTCATGCTACAATATGGATGAACCTCAAAATTATTATGTTAAGAAAAAGAAGCCAAGCCCAAGGATTAGCTATCCTATGATTCCATTTACCTAAAATGTCCAGAAAAAGTGAATTTATAGTGATGGAAAAGTGGATTAATGGTTGCCTGGGACTATTGGTAGGAACAAGGAGTAATCGTAAATAGGTGAAAGGATCTTACTAGGGGATGTCTCTAAAGCTGGCTTACGGTGATGGCTATACCTCGGCTGAGTTACTAAAGCTCCATTGAATTGTCCACTTAAAAATGGATGAGTTTTGTGATACATAAAATATACTTCAATAGCTTTAAAGCATTATTTGAGGGGCAGATGCTATGGCATAGTGGATAAAGGTGCTTTCTGCCAACCACATGGTGGATGGAGCTCCCACAAATTGTCCTATGATCTCTGTGCATGCACCCATGACATGCGCGCCCCATAATAAATAAAATATTAAAAATTTAAAGCCAGGTATGGTGGCGCACCTCTAACCCCAGCACTCTGGAAGCAGAGGCTGGTGGATCTCTGTGAGATCAAGGTCAGCCTGGTCTATGTAATGAGTTCCAGTCCAGCTGGGGTTACAGAAGACTGTCTCAAAAAAATAAATTAATTAAAATAAAATAAAATAAAATAAAATAACTCAGAACTGATCATAGGCCTAAACAAAAGCTACCACTATGGGGCTCAGAGTGTAAGTCAGTGGTCAGGAGCTTCCTAATCTGTGGGAGGCCATGGGTTTGATCTCTAGTACCATAACGAACAAACACCATGAAGCTTCTCTCTAGAAGAAAGCATAGGACAAAGTTTTTCCAACCTCAGACAGGTGGAGGCCATGAACTGTAAAGGAAGTTGGGGTAGTGTGATAGATGTATGTCATCAAAATTATATTTTCTTTTTCAAAAGGAAATGTTAAAAAAGCCAAAAGATTTTTTCTCCCCACTAAGATGATGCCCAAATCAAAGAAACACCTGCCCCTCCTAAAGTGAAAGGCAAAAAACAAAACAAACAAAAGGCAGGGCAGACCTGGAAGAAATTAATAATAAATATGACTGATGATTTGAGTCCAGAATACACAAAGAACTCTTCTTTTTTTTAATTATTTATTATTTTTTTATGTGTATGAATGTACTGTCTGCATGTAGGTTTGTGCACCTGTGTCGTGCAATGCCGCAGAGGTCAGAAGAGAGTGTCGGATTCCCCTGGAACTGGAGTTAAAGATGGTTCTTAGCCGCCATGTGGGTGCTGGGAATTGAAACCCGGTCCTCTGCAAGAGCAGTTGGCGCTCTTAACCGCTGAGCCATCTCTCCAGCCCCACAAAGAACTCTTCTAACTCAGTAAGAGACAATGAGTAATAGTGAAAAGGCTGGGAAAGACACAAGCACAAAAGGAGATGTGCAATAAACATCTGAAGATGCCCCCACTGGTCATCCAAGAACCCCAGGAAGTTAGTTCCCACTGCAATGCACTAAAGTTGCTAAAGTTACAGATTGAGAATACTAGCCACAGGTGAGGGTGCAGAGCACCGAGAGCTCACACTGCTGGTGGGAAGGTAAAAGAGTGCAATTTTGGAAAACAGTTTACCAGTGTCTTATAAAGTTAAACCTACACTTAACATACAAACCAACAATTCTACTCCCAGGCATTCACCCAAGAGAGATAAAAGCATACAAAGACTTGTACACAAATGTTCACAAGAGTTTTATTCATAATGGCTAAAAACTGGAAAGGACCCAAAGTCCATCAACTGGTGTGTGAGTAAACAAACAGGGATGTGTCCATCCATCAGACAGGCTATTGCTCAGTAATGAAAAGGAAGGAGCTTCTGATCACACAGCAACTTGGATGCATCTCAACCTTACACTGAGCGGGAGAAACCAGACACTAAAGTGCACACCCCACGTGATTCCATTTATATAAAACTCAGGGAAGAAGAGATCTAACAGCCATAAGAGAAAGCAGAGCAGTGGTTGTCCTGGAGGCAGGATGGGGTAGATTAACTGGGAATGGGCACAAGGAAGCCTTTGGAGGTACTGGAAGCATGCAGTGCAGTGATGGTCACATCAAGTGCACACTTGTCAAAGCTCAAACAATATCACTATAAAGAATCTATGTTATGTTATGCAAACTACCCTCAATAAAGATGGTTTAAAAAAATAAAAAGCCCATTCATTATTTTTTAAATTAGTTCAAGGAAGCCAGTGGTACTTGAGAATGAAACCCAGCAATGTGGGTGCTGAGCTTTTCCTGACCAGTTAGTAGCTGAGACCAAGCAGTAAGCAAGAGCCAAGAGTTCCAAGGCAACCTGAGACAAGACACCTGCCATGTTTGACTCACAGAGTCCAACATCTAGATCCTACAAAGAACTGGAATAAAGTAGCAACCCTAATCGTCCCAATTTGCCAGCTGAACCTTCCAAATTCCATGGCAGCTAACCACTGGAGTCTGTCTGCCTCACGTGTAGCATTGCCCTGACAGTAGTGCTCATGTCCACTCCAAATTCCCATGTGATATGAGAAGCTGAGGACACACCTCACCATTCTCAGCCTCTGCTGCAGACAGTGGTGACCACGCAACAAAGTTCTAGCCACCAAGGTGAACATGGAAAAAAATTGGACAGTTTTGAGGTGTCCTCAGGAGCAGCTGCCCCTTCTCCCTCTTCTTGGGTGGATGGCAGATGAGGGGACTGGAGCTGGAGCAGGTGGGTAGGACAAGATGGATCCCAGCCAGCTGGGACGTAGAGCTGAGACGAAATTGGGTCCTTTTAGAAAGAAAAAACCCTTTAGGTGTGGCCTTGATTAGTGACATCCAAAGCCAGTTCAAGTCCCATCTCCTTGCCTTGCCAAACACTACTATTCTGGAGTATCCTTTGTAATGAAACTCTCTCAGCGTCACCACCACATGAGATGGCATGGCTACCTTTTCTCTGTCTTTCCCAAACACTGGGCTTCTGTCTGTCAAACAGCAGCCTCCTGAAGGCAAGCCTGCCCCTTACTTCTTCCACTATGCACAGAACAGCCCACATGGGCTGACCACCCCGACAGCCTGGCTATCTGGCAGCTGGCCAAGCAAGTGCTGTCACAAGGCAGCAACTTTTCAGTTCGAAAGCACATTTCCACTACTGTTTGTTTACTCAGGCAACAAGCATTTCTAGAACACCTGCTAAGTCAGAGCTCAGGCCATTAGATTTTTTGGAAAAGCCTCAGAACTCAGAGATTAATAAGGATGACACTGAAACAAGCACTGGAGTGTAGTGCGGTAGACAGCAGGGGGCTGTGAAAGCAACAGGGTGCCTCCACGGGGTCAGGACAAAGCACTGGGAAGATGCCCCGCAGGAGTGGACAGCTGACTCTGACCTTGGGAGAGAAGCAATGCACCATGCACCAAAGATGATGAGGGCACAAGTAACTTGGGCCATCATACCTCACATCTGCCTACTGAGACAAACTTTAATATTAGTCTAGAGGCAGTATCATCAAATGGACAATGCAGCTTCTGAAACGATGGGACAGTGCATTTCCACGTCCTCTTTCAGACTGACAGCTTGGCTGACATCTTTCCTGCCCCTGCTCCATCCTACAGCTGCTCTGAGTCACTCGGAAACTCTCATGGTCATCACATAGTTTACTGTCTTTGCACTCTTGCTCACCCTGGCAGATCTCTGAACCATCTCCCTCCAAGGAGCTGCCTTTCCCTGCTTCTGTCTCCCAGGCACTGCCATACTGGCTTACCTGCCTTTCTCACTAGATGAGGGCAACTGGAGAGAACAATCAGTCCCTGTGCTATGGTCTGGGGATTTGCTACGCAGGGCACTATTAAGAGGTGATTAGAGCTTTGAGAGGCAGGGTCTAGTGGGGGGACCCTAGACCCTACTGTTCCCTTTTTGCCTCCCTGGTCATGACAGGAGCAGTTTTTCTCTGTCATATGTTCCTTGCTACTACCAACCAGCACCCACAATCAGAGAGTCTACACCACCAGGGTCAACCAATCATAAACTTGAGCTGTACGCCTTTACTCTTTATAAGTTGATTTTTCTCAAGTAGCACTCACAGTAATGGAAAAGTGACTAAAATATCTTGTTACTCTTTTCATCCCAGGATCTAACAGAGTGCCTGGCTCATGGTAGGAACTCAATTATAAATTCTTGCTCAGCAAATTAAGATAATCAGGGATAGCCAAGGTGTGGTGGCATATGCCTTTAATGCCAGAACTCAAGAGGCAGAGGCAGGTTGATCTCTGTGAGATGGAGGCCAGCCTGGTCTACATAGTGAGTTCTAGTCCAGCTGGAACAAAAACCAAACAAAAACAGGATAATCTGGAATAAATGTTATTAAATAGGGCTATAAAAGCAGAAGACTGAGAACTAGTCGCCCCCCCCCAATCAAATGGCTCAAAGCCTGTCACCAGCCTTGGGTATCCATGGTCTGTTTTAAGAAGAGGCAACTGAGCCTGTAGACCAGGCTGGCCTTGAACTAACAGAGATCCGCCTGCCTCTGCCTCCCAAGTGCTAGGATTAAAGGAGTGCACCACCACTCCCGGCTTATTCTCTTTTTCTTAAAAGCCTGTAAAATTCTGAAAGATCATGCTTTGAACCTCTCCCATGATACAGTGCAGAGCACCTAGTAGGTGCTTCAACACAGAACAGAGCAGGTACCATTCTGAGAATTCTCCACATTCTCACCGTTGGCACTTACTGACATCTCAAAGCCAAACACACTCACCAGAGAGCACAGATATCAAAAGAGACACCCAGCATCCCCATGGCCATCATGCAGGGGGCAGAGTGGTTGAAGGATGAAGATCTGCACCCAGGTCCCTCAAGTCCTCTCAAGAAAATGACTCTAGCTTGACATGGGAACTTTTAGGGCTGACCCAGGAATCCCATTTTGTGGGCTTGGGCTCTAAGAGGAAATGTCCTTAAACAGGTGAGAAATGGGAAGGAAAGGGCTGATGTGGATCTAGGCACAAACAGCAGGAACACACATGAACAGAGGCCATAAATCCCTCCCAGACACAGACAATGCTTTGGAGATAAGCATGCAGATTGCACACCTAGTTCAGAAACTCCCCTGAGTTTGCTTGTAATTAAGGGGGTTAGAGAGGTTAAAAAAAAAAAAATATATATATATATATATAAACCCAATTAATCATTTAAATATTTAAAGTCATATTTTTTTCCTCACTGCAGGATTAGTATATTTCATAACGCCAGCAGCCGACAGCCCTAGTTTTTACTGGGTTCATTTTAGAGCATGTTTAAACTAGTCAGATTGAGTGATGCTTCCAGCAACTAATCGCATGTCAAATAAAAGATATTTTATGTAATAAATTACAGCTACAAGTAATTCAAATGTCATTTATCAGTTTTATTATCAGTCAGGCAAAGTCTTGTTTCTCTATATTAATCAAAATCAAGCTTTTTTTCCCCCTTTTTTTTTTGGGGGGGGGAGCAGTTTTGACACCTCTTGGCAAAAGTACAGAAGTGAAGAGGCAGAATCACCCAGAGCTGAGAGGAACAGAGTAACTGCAAAGTTGAAGCTCAGTGATGACAACCCAAAACTCCAGCATGTAAAATTACCATTACCATTGTTTCTATGCTCATGTCAAAGCAGGAGGAAGTCTGTCTCTAAGAAGGTGTGTGTTATTTTTAGGGATAGGAGACTAAGTACTAAGCCTGAAATTGGAAAAGAGAATGCAAATGACTGAACCCAGCCTGCCCATTCCAGTTTTTGGCCTCTTCCAGAAAGACCAACCATTAACCCTTGTGCCTCCATGAAGTGGGCAAACACATGATGTTTGAGGCCAGCTCTGTGACTAACCAGAACAATTTGTTCCGATCAGGAAGTTTTCAAGTAGCAGAGAGAGACCTGTTTGGTGTTAAGCGGTTGGAGGAAACAGCTGGAACAGAACAGATGTGTGTCTTAGAAAATTCTGCACCCCAGCTGCCACTGCCTATCCTCAACAAATCCCATTAAACGGCTCGGCCCACGGACACAATTCAGGAAAAGCATGGACGCTTAGTCCTTGGTTAAAAAGTAGGGCCTGCCGGGCGTGGTGGTGTACCTTTAATCCTAGCACTTGGAAGGCAAAGGCAGGTGGATCTTTGTGAGTTCAAGGCCAGCCTGGTCTATAGAGTGAATTCCAGGTCAGCTGGGGCTACAGGGAGACCCTGTCTCAAAACAAAACAAAACAAAACAAAACAAAACAAAACAAAACAAAACATCTCAATCACCTTTTGAAAACAGTAGAACTTCTAGATGATTAAAATGAAGACAATTATAGAAAAGGCATTTTGAAAGGTAACAGAGCCAATGCTGAGTTTATGTAAAAGAAAGAAATTTGAACTATTTTCCATAGCTTAAGTCAATTTTTACTTTTTAAAACTCTTTAAGTGACTTAAAGAGGTGATGGCTTTTTCTTAATGGATATATCTGTTATTATATTTGTTACTACAGTAACCTTCATTTAAAAATAGCAAAACCCCTCATAAAGGCCCCTTATATTTTAATCTGAAATTCTCTAATAGACTGCCTCTACATGAATACATACAGTACAGCTAGCTGGCATAAAGGAGGGAAGGTTGGCCTAAATCTATGAATATATTAAGTTAAATAGTTTTGGGGAGAAGAGATGGCCCATCAGTTAAGAGGACTGGCTGCTCCTGCAAAGGACTGGGGGTTGATTCCCAGCATCAACATGGTGGTTAACAACTCCCGTTCCAGGGGATTTGACACCTTCTTCTGTCTTCCATGGGCATTGCATGACATGGTGCACTTATAAATAATTTTTTAAAGCAAGCTACAATTGACTTCAGTGAACAGAGAAGAATGCACTCAGGATCCTGCTCATGTTAGTCAGGAAACGGTGACAGACCCCTGGCATGAGGTGGGGACACAGAACCAATCACACATGTACCCAGATACCTGGAGAAACACAATCAGCTCACTCTCTTCAACCTCTGTCATATATTTAAAAGTATGTCTGAACAAATTTGGGTGTGTCATTTGTTCTTTTCCTTGAGAAGCCCAGATGCAAAGCACTGCTCCTTGGCCAATGCCCTTGAATCCCGGTCCCAGTTAAACAGGAGTTGGAGCAGGTGACTTACTGTATGACTGTGAAATGAGGTGAGGGGGTTGGACAGGAACCACCTGGGCAGCTGAGCCCAAGGATGAAGGCTCATCAGAGGCAGTGCCTGACTGCTGAAAAGCCAGGTTGATCTCTTCATCTGTCAGCCCTGTGGAGGAAAGCAAAGAATGCAGGTGAGTGCCTTCTGCCAGCGTCCACCCTGCAGCAACATCTTCCCTAAAAAAGGCCCTGTCAGGCCACAGAATGCCTTGCATTCTCGTAAGCTGCCTCCTCGATTTTGGATTCTCGGGAACCTCTCAGTTGCAATTTAACCTTAAGCGACAGAGTATTAGCCTCAACGCTGCTTCCAAATGTGGCTCATTCAATTTCCTTAATTTATCCTTGAGTTTATTGCTGCTTTTGAAGTCACTCCATACTGCAATTCTCCATTCTTCCCCCGAAAACAGATACCATCAACTGCAAATGTGGCTCATTTTAATCTGTAATGGTGTTAAAAAAAAAAAAAAAGAGGGGAAAAAACTAACAATAATGCATGAAAACAGACAGGGAAACAAAAAACTAATTATTGGGTGAGACGACTAATTAGTCTAGATCTTTTCCGAAGACGAGAATAATTTGCTTTATTTTATGACAAATGCAGAAATAAAAAGAAAAATAAGGACTGACTGTGATTAGTATGAATGGGACACAGAATGTAAAGAAGAAAATAAAACAAGAAAACAGATCAAAACAAGGCCAGGCCCAAACTTTCAGATGGTTATTGCTCCAGCCTATCACAGGCTGCCTAGATCGCCTTTGGCTAGTTTTTCTTTTCCCTTTTAAAAAAAAAAAAATTCTCGAGACACTCCAAACCACACTGCACAGAAAATCACAGTGCGCCATCTGCAGTGGCTATGGCATGCAGAGGACTGGCCCATGAGGAAGGGAGAGCAAGGGAGAGCCCGCCAAGACTCTAATTCTAGAGGGTGGGGAGCTGGGGTATTTTCATTGAGTCTGTCAACTAGGGAATTGACTATTGTGGAGAATGAGGGCATCAACCAACCCGAAGAGTAGGAATGAATTATGGAGCCCAGGTATGGGACAAACTTTCCCACGAGATCCACTCCGGAAGTAACCATGTGGACAAGAGTACTATATAGTCCAGTGGCTGGGAAAAGCAGATGGGACGTCACTGCCAGTCTGCAGGAGACAATTTGGGCAGGCCCAGGCTGTTCCGGGAATCCCAATATCCAGTGGAGCCACAACACAGAGCTTTTAAAAGAGAGCCGAGAGCTTTTTCACATCTGGTGGGCAGCTCTCCATTAGAGGCCCACAGCATGGTATACTTGCCCCTGGGGGTGGATGAAATACAAGGCGGTTCTGAGGATCAGCATCTTCAAAGTGTGGGGCCTCGAATTCTGTGCCTAGGGGCTAATACATGGTGCACATTAATGCTTTAGCGCACAGCTCTGCCCTGCATCATATGGAGTCAACTGCAGCCATCCCTCAAACTTTTCATGCCTACTGAAATGGTCAAGGGAGTGCCTCAGCCAGTCAAATGGCCTTGGACCTTTTTTCTTCTTTCATGCTTAGCTGCAGCTCTTTCCCCACTTCTCCTCTACACACACACACACACACACACACACACACACACACACACACACACAGAGTGAACTAGATGGGGCAGGCCTTGGACCTTTTTTCTTCTTTCATGCTTAGCTGCAGCTCTTTCCCCACTTCTCCTCTACACACACACACACACACACACACACACACACACACACACACACACACACACACACACAGAGTGAACTAGACGGGGCAGGCAAGCCCAGACTGCTGTTAGTCAGAAGGCTGTCGGGGCACCCTGATGGACTCACCTGGGTTCAGGGGCAGGTGATAAAGCTCTAGAGCATCACTGACTGGAGTGTCCCACCTTCCAAACACAGGTGAAGTTGAGTAGCCTGAGGTTGGATGAGACAGGGCATTTCCTGCTTCCTGTTCCTCAGCTTGTTACAAAGGGATTGCTTCCCCCCATCATTCCTCCTCCCCAGCAGACCAGGGATAGGAGAGATGGACACACCAAGCAAAAACAGAGGACACACTTCCCTGGAGCTTGTGCCTCTTGGGTTCTTAACACATGTCCAATCACTGCCAACTACTCTTCCTAAATAGGAAGGGGCACTCCTCTCCAGTGCTGGAAGGCAGACACACTGTTTTAACCAGTTTGCCATCAGCTGACAGGGGAGCGGCATCTGCGACGTCAGCACGGGCTGCTGGTCACTGGTACGCTATGGAATTCTACAAACCTGGTGGAGCATGTGCCTTGTCAGCCGCTGGCTGCAAATGAGAATAATTTTCCCAAAAGGAGCATTCAGTTGCATTCTCATTTTCCCTTTTGGCTCTTTCAAATATAAACAAGTACGATAATGTTTAACACTGGGGAAATATACAGTAAGTTACAGGCTGTGCCTCGGCCCTGTGAGCTGGAGCTGGTTAAAGGAATAGGACTCCCTGCCCGCTGTTCCACCCCCTGGCCCTGAGCTTTTACGAAGCCTATTTTCCTAATAAAACATGTTCCTTGCATTATCGCAGCCAAGCCCACCAGTGAGGCCAATGTTTAAAGGGCATCAGCTCTTCCTGCCAGGCTCTTGATTTTCACAGAACTTATCATTCGATGCTCTAAATCCATACTTCCTGGTATTTGGATATCCCTAGCTCTCCAGGAGAATCAAGGTTTTGATTTAGTTTCAATAAATCAATCTTTTTTTAAAAAAGAACTAAGCATAACTTTAGAGCGGAGGCATGATCCCAGCCGCTGCCCCGACTCCACAGACGAAAAACTGGAGGCCAAAGGAGGAGACTCTGCCCAAACCATGCTGTCCTGAAGAATGGCAGTGCCAGTGACAGCCAAGGCTGTCCATCTCCAGCCCGGTGACTTGCCAACACAGAGCTTAAACAGCAGTCAGCAGATTCAAAACCTCAGTCTTGAGTCTTCAGAGTATTCCTTTGTCCCATTGACACCCTAGACCCTTTCTATAAGTAAGACACAGGAATTAACTTGTGGCTATAGAGAAACAACAGAAGAACTTAACCCCCTGGGTCCCACCTGCAAATGGCAAGTGGACACCAGAGTAACAAACAGTTCATCTTCATCCTTATCCTTACTCCAGAGACTGTCACAGACTGGTACCCATGTCCTAAGTGTCTTCTTCCTCAGGAGTGTCAGTGGCTCAGGCAGCACTGGCCAGTTTCAGGACTATTTACAGGACTAGATGGTCTACCTGGAGGCCAGGTCGTTGTCCCTCACCTCTCCCCAGAAAATGACTGTCTACCCAGTCACTGTCTCTGTGATAGGCTGTTGCCACCAGAACCATGCATAAACACCCAGATGCCCTACCCCATCTTTCCCCCTCACCCTCTGAGATTAACAATGCAGATCTCTGATTGAGACCTTGCAGAATCCAAAAGGTTAAAAAGAATAATAAAGCAAACTGCCAATTGTAAGTGAATTATATTTGGCTCTGAAAGCTGAGGCACAGGCTATATTATAAAAGGCATCTTTGCATTGTTTACCATCACCCTGACTAATGCAGACCTTTTTCTGTTGTTGTTTTAAATAATCTCATGCAAATTAGGCACACACACTTCCTTCCAGTTGATTGCTATCTGTGAGGAATAATCTAACCATAGAGGGACTGAGCAATGGTGAACAGAGATGGAAGCTAAGGACTTTACCAACCTGTGTGTGTAGCAAGCAAGCCCCTGCCTCCCCTCTCTGTCTTTGAAAGAATTAGTCCATTTTAATACAGCTTAACATTTTCTTAGTTAAGGTGTCAATTTGCATTATCTGATACCACCAGCTCCTGGCATTAATGTTTTTTCCAATGACTTCCCTTCTGCCACTGGGCGATTTTTCTAGAGTTCCCATCCTACCACCCCATCTATTGTAATAACAATTAAAATACACTGTTAGTACAGAAAAACTCTATGAAAGTCCTGCTTGGTTATTCCACCCATTTTAGCCCTGAGGGAGGGACCGGAGAACCTGCCCAGGAGGAAGAGCTGTGACAGCAGCCTGCCAGTAAGCTCACCTGCAAGGCCACAGCCTTCCAGCTGAGGGGGGAAGGGGTTCCTGGGCACTCTTCTTATTCTCAGTCCCTCCAAACTACTTCCCCCAACATCAGGAAGCCACTGCTGCTACCCTGTGTAGATCTGGATCCAAGGATTTCTTCTCCAACACTTTCTCCACAGAGGGCTGATTTCAAAAAAAATGGAAACAAGGGACCTTTGCTGCCATCTGACCTGAAGCTTCAGGACGGCCTGCCCATTTTTATCACCTAGTAATAAACAAATCTGCTTTCTTTTTCTAAAGTTTCTACTAAAATGCAAACAAAACAAACAAAACCCACTAGGGGTGGACATGAGGCCCTACCAACCTTTCCCAGAGCAGGAAGGACTACCTTTTTCCTGTGGGCCTCGCTGACCAAGGACTTCTTAGAACAAGTAAACTCCACACTAAGTCCAGTGACTGACGGGCACAGCTCTGGGCCTGATGTCTACAGATGAAGCAGAAAGACAGCAGTATTCTCAATGTCTTTCAGGTCAAACAACAACCAAGACAGAAAGAAGGGCTAGGAATGGTTTGAAAATACGCAACACAATGAACCCCAACAACACCTTCCAGCCTGGATGGAGTTTCATGATGAAAGGAACAAGAGGTACAGGCCTCAGGCCCACCACAAAGCATCAGCAGCTGGCTGAGAACTCAGATCATCTTCCATCCACAGTCCCTGCATTTCCAGGACTTGGACAATTCATCTGAGGCTCTGGAGACTGAGCAGGGTCACCTCTCTCAGAACACTAGTTTTCTGCCTGGCACACTCCAGGAGGAGATGAGGCAGAGAAGACACTACCTAAAGATATTCCCCAAATTAAAAGAAAAATCAGCTCTCTCAGAGCAGGTTCAGGGAGAAGAAAGAGAGAAAGTATTCTTATTTTATTTTATTAACATTTCGTTGGAACAGTAGAGTACAATAAGGACTCTCAGAGCCTCTAAAAGTCGTTGGATGACCTGTAGACCCCTATTTCCCAGTGCCTTGTATAAAATTGAATTTTTTAAACATAAATTACACGTAATGACGACACTGTAAAAACTAACAGTAATGGAAAGCTGTGCTGTATTTCATTAGCCTGTATTATTCCGTGCCACCTGATCCAGCCGGGCCTTGTTTATGAGTTAGTGTGCTAGCAGATGCCGATGGAAGCATTTGCTTCGACCTTGCTCTTCTCATTGGGGCATGAAATTACGACGGCAGCACCTTGATATTACAGCCATAAATACAGTAAACTGCAAATTTAAGCCAACGGCTCCTATTGTCTCTGAACATAAAGCTGATCGGTATTTATTTAAAAGGAGAACAAAAAAAATATTATATATCACCTGTTTATGGGGCCGCCCCCACCCACTTTCTTACCCCCCTCCCCCTGCTCCCCAACCTGTCTAATTCACTGGGTTAAAATATTAAGCAAATAAGCCAAATGTTTTTTTTCCTCCACTGATTATTCCCCAAACAGCAAAAACAGTTTTTTAAGAAAACTAGTTTCAAATATCATTAGCCTGAATGAAAGTTTCTGGGTTTTTTAAAAAATATAAATTGAGGTGAAGATGGGCTGGCTCCAGCCATCTTGATATTGAGATGTAATTTCAAGAACTAGACCAACATCCTTCCCCTTTCCCTAAACTAAGGAAGTCCAAACAACTGAGAAAAAGTTGCTGATGATGCCTTGAAACCGAATGTCCTCTCAGTATCCTTCTAGAAAGGTTTAGGTAGAACTGCTGTTTCAAAAAGCAGCGAAACACTGCCTCCTGCCACCGGAGGAAAAAAGAAAGATACCTAACCATGAATATAATTCTCATCTCAGCAGAGCACTGGGACCTCTCATTAAAACTTGCACCGATCTCTTCCTTATCCTAGTGAACCATAAAGACAATATATCCTTTAAATACATTAAATGTAGAAGAAAAATAAACTACAAAGACAAAAGGACACTGGATATCACCCAGGCACGTCTCCTAGTATAAATCACTGAGTAAAAAGCCACTGTGCAATGTATTTCACTGCCAGCTTACAGAATGAGGGACCTGGCAGGCTTGTTGCTCTTGAAGTCTGAAGAGAAGACAGGGCTGTTTTCCTCATGTCGAGGAAGAGGGTCTCTGAAGAGACAGAGAAGTGGTGAAAACTCAGCCATGTACAGGTGTGGAGCTCTCAAGATTAGTGGTCAAATCGAGAGTATCAGCAGGCAAGCTCAGAAGTCTCTAGGAACGCAGCACGCAGGACCATCTCAGCAGCAAAATAAACACAAGTCCTGGGGAGCTTAATTTCAAAGCAGACAGGCTAGGGTCATAGGGCCTGGTGCTCAGCAGCACAAATGACACAGGCGAATCAACCAAGATCCAAAGTTTCTGTAGATCTGCTTTTGACAGGTTATTTCACAAGGCAGACATACTCCCTTGGAGCTCTAAATTATATCAGCCACACCAGGCACTGGGCTTAGCTCCTTCCACATAAGGAGGAAACTTTCCTATAAAATTTATTGAGCTCCTCTAGGGAGCAGTATAACTGGCGAACAAGACCGAGGCGAGCCGCCCCTCTGTGTGACACAAATTGAGACCTCTCAGAGGAAAGGCTGGGAGGGTTCCGATAAGCGTCCATGATGTCTATTTTTAGATGTATACGGTTTAAAGCTCCTGACTCCTTTTAATCCCTCTCTGCTACATTAGAGATGAAAACAAAGAGGGGCTACTTTTGATATCTACCAATTCTAGAGGATTACAGACTGTTGCCTGTCACAAAAGGCAGGTCCTTTAGCGAGAGGCTGAAGCCAGCCTTTACCACATCCAGGAACAAGTCCTAGAGAAGCACATGAATCCTGACGAGCTAGGAGGGTGGCAGCAAGAAAGTATCACTACCTATATACCAATAGCCAAATGTGTGTGCACATGTGTGCGGAAAGCCCAAGTGATAAACACTTGAATACTTAAACCTATATACCTCACTCCTGTTGCAGACAAGACAGTGAGTGAATGTTGTTTGTTTTAAACAACAGCGACTCCTCTTCACAACCTCTCCATCCCTCTTCCCTCTTACCTTTCCATTTCCAGATCAAGAAAAAAGAATAGGGAAAAGAGCCCATGCTGGGCTCTCTGCACAGCCCCAGGGTAAGTAGGGACAGTCTGGAGAGCCTGTGACTGTCAACTGTCACAGCCAGCACATTTTCAATAGCAAAGTTTTAGAATGAATCCCCAAAAAGAAAGGCACAAAGAACTGATGGAGCAAGGGCACCCAAGTGACAAGACACAAGACCTCTACACTGACCAATGGGTACTAAGTTACAAGTACACAGGGCTAAAAAGTGCTGGGAGCATAGTTCGTGGCTACAGAAATGACTCACTGTAGCTAGAAGAAAGGACTGGGGGCTGGAGAGATAGCCTGGCGGTTAAGAGCGCCGACTGCTCTTGCAGAAGACCTGGGTTCGATCCCCAGCACCCACATGGCGGCTGAGAACCGTCTGTAACTCCAATTCCAGGAGAACTCCAGTTCCAGGGGAATCCGACGCCCTCTTCTGACCTCCGCGGCATTGCACAACACGGGTGCACAAACCTCCATGCAGACAATACATTCACACACATAAATAAATAAAATTAAAAAAAAAAAAAAGAAAGGACTGAATGTTCACATCGTAAAGAAAAGACTGTTAGAGGAGATAGATAGGCTATCCTGATTTGAACATTACATAATATGGACACATGATATGGAACCCTATAAATGTGAACAATTAAAAAAAAATGAGGCTGGGTATGGTGGCTCATGCCTACGATCTCAGTATTCAGGAGGCTGTAACAGAATTCCTAGAAATTGAGGCCAGCCTGGCCTAGAGAGTGAGACACAAAGCAAAACAAAACCTGGGCTGGAAAGATGCTCAGCAGTTAAGGGGGGAGGGGGGCAGTGTGCGCTGCACAGATGCTCAGCAGGTAAGAGCACATACCACTCTTAGCATTCATGTCAGCTGATTTACAACTGCTTGTAACTCCAACTCTAGAGAACCTGATGCCCCCTTCTGGACTTTGTGGGCACCTATGCTTATACACACATTGACACATACCTATATACACACATAATTACAAAATAATAAAAATGAATCTTTATTTTTTTAAAGAAAGCTGTAGATGGGCTAGAGAGATGGCCTCATGGTTAAGAGTGCTGACAGCTCTTGCAGAGGACCTGAGTTCAATCCCCAGCACCCACATGGCAGATGAAAACCATCTTTAACTCCAGTCCCAGGGGAATCCAACACCCTCTTCTGACCTCCGCGGCATTGCACGACACGGGTGCACAGACCTGCATGCAGACAGTACATTCATACACATACGAAAATAAATAAAAAAGAAAAATAAAAAAAGAAAAAAAGCTGTAAACAACAAAAAAGAAAATTTGTGTGTATCAGTTGAAGAAATACTTTTTTTTTAAAGGCGTGCGCCACCACGCCCAGCATTTATTTATTTCTGTATGGGTATCAATGTACTGTCTGCATGCAAGTTTGTGCACCTGTGTCGTGCAATGCCGCGGAGGTCAGAAGAGGGTGTCGGATTCCCCTGGAACTGGAGTTCTCCTGGAATTGGAGTTTCAGACGGTTCTCGGCCACCATGTGGGTGCTGGGGATCGAACCCGGATCCTCTGTAAGAGCGGTCTGCGCTCTTAACCGCTAGGCCATTTCTCTAGCCCAAAAGCTGTAAGTTATTCTTATTAAGGATACATGTCTATCACAGACACAAATATTCAATTGTGAATATGCACAAAGCAAGAATAGGCTGGACAAGAAACCAGTAGCACAGGTTACACATGGAAAGGGACAAGGAGCTGGGAAGAAGGGCTGAAGGCAGGGTTTGCACTGCATATTCTTGTAAATTTTGTTTCATATATATCTAATAAATTTTATTCAAATTGATCAATTAATTTTTTAAGGGCACGTGTGAGATCAATTAATTTTTTAAAAACAAAGAAATGGGAGCAGGAGAGATGGTTCAGTGGTTAAGAGCACTTCCAGCTCTTTCAGAGGATCAGGATCCAGTTCCCAACACCCACAGAGCAACTAACAATCATCTCTAACTCTAATTCCAGGGGATCCAACACCCTCTTCTGGCCTCTGGAGGCAATGCATGCATGTATGTGGTATATTTACATGTAGGCAAAACATTCATACACATGTTTTAAAAATAAACAGTTTTAAATAAAGAATTATTTGGGGGAGGGACATAAAAACCTTCATACTGAGCACAGTCACTAAAAAGGGCTATCCCTGCTTACTGGAAAAGGAAAACCAAGACAGAAAAAAAGGTATGGGGAGCTATGCCCAGCATCTGAGACCAGAATGAGACTCAAATTTTAAAATCACTTGCTTAAGGGAGCTAGAGAGATGCTTAGCAGTTAAGAGCACTAGCTGCATTTGCAGGGACCTGGGTTCAAATCCCTGCACTCACAAGGTAGATAATAACCTTCCCTAACTCCAGTTCCAGGGGAATTCAATGCCTTCTTCTGACCTTTGCAGGTATTGCAGGACACGGGTATACTTAACATACATGCAGGCATTACACTCATGCACATAAAATAAAAATAATAAATAAAAAATATTTTTTTTTTTATTTCTTGCTTACCCCACTGGCTGCAAACAAAGCAGTCAAGTATAAGGTAGCTTTTTTTTGTTTTTTTTTTTGGACACATCCTGGCTGCCCAAATGTTTCTTTCCGGTTTAAATATTTGCTTCGCCAATGGAAATGTCTCTACCACTGCAAAAAACCAAGCATTTGCTTTGGGATAGGGGAGGGGTAGCAGGCAAATGGTGGTTTAGACACAGGGAATGCTGGGAAGGCAATTGTGTTTCTCAAGTTCCTCCAGACAGCCTGATTTAGGAAGCTCCTACTCCACTGTGGAACACAAATCATGGAGTGCTTCCATGCAGCAGGGCTCAGTCTTTGGTCACCAAGCTGAATGCAACAGATGTTCCTTGGAGTTTTCTTTTACATCTTGAATCTTAAATCCATGACCCAAGGTTTATTATTTGGCACTCAGATTACTTCCCAAACTATAAAACTGCCAGGCAACCATCAAAATTTCTAAAGGGTTCAACATTAATCTGGTATTAAAGCGTGCAGTGTCCTAACAAATCAGTATGTTCATTATTTAGTCACCATCCATGTGTATAGCTCAAATGCATATGGTATTGGCTACTGAAGTCACCATTGTTAGTATGTATGTAGCGCTCAGCCAAATCCCTAGGTATTGAATGCTTATTTTGCTAGGCAATGTGAGAGAGCAAAGATCTTTTTCATCCCTGTGTGATAAAGGGGAGACCTCCTTAGATCCTGTCCCCCAGTTTCTTGGGCTGGATCTATCTATCTAGTAATACACATGTTATCTAAGATACAACTGATCTGCACATAGGTCACCAGTAGAGTATGACTCAGGAGCTTGACCTCAAGGACATTCAAAAATATTTTTTCTATTATTGCTGCACTTAATTTATTTATTCACTTATTACAGAGTCTCTCTCTCTGTGTAATCTAAGCTGGCCCAGGCTGATCTCAAATCCATGGTGATCCTCCTGACTTAGCCTCCTTAGTTCTAGGAATACACATTTAAAACATCACACTCTAGAGGCTGGAGAGATAGCCTAGCGGTTAAGAGCACCGACCGCTCTTGCAGATGACCCGGGTTCGATCCCCAGCACCCACATGGCGGCTAAAAACCGTCTGTAACTCCAATTCCAGGAGAACTCCAGTTCCAGGGGAATCCGAGACCCTCTTCTGACCTCCGCGGCATTGTACGACACGGGTGCACAAACCTACATGCAGAGAGTACACTCATACACATACAAAAATAAATAAAATTTATTTAAAGACAAAAAAAAGAAAATGTTTTCTTTTTTAATTTTTTTATTTATTTCTGTATGTGTATGAATGTACTGTCTGCATGCAAGTCTGTGCACCCGTGTCGTGCAATGCCGCGGAGGTCAGAAGAGGGTCTCGGATTCCCCTGGAACTGGAATTCTCCTGGAATTGGAGTTTCAGACGGTTCTCGGCCGCCATGTGGGTGCTGGGGATCGAACCCGGGTCCTCTGCAAGAGCGGTCGGCGCTCCAGCCCGAAAAATGTTTTCAAAAAAATAAATAAATAAAACGTCACACTCTAAATAAATAAATATATAAATAATTAAATAAATATTAAAAAATAATAAAACATCACACTCTCCAGTAGTGGTGGCGCATACCTTTAATCCCAGTCAGAGCTCTATGAATTCAAGGCCAGCCTGGTCTACATAGCGAGTTCCAGGCCAACTGGGGCTACAGGGAGACCCTGTCTCAAAAAGACCAAAAACAAAACAAACAACAAAAAAAAACCCATACATAGCTTAAAAAATGTTTCTATATTAATGTCTCTAAAAATAAAAATACCGTAAGTCAGGCTGGAGAGATGGCCCAGTGGTTAAGAGCACCGACTGCTCTTGCAGAGGATCCAGGTTTGATCCCCAGCACCCACATGGCGGCTGAGAACCATCTGCAACTCCAATTCCAGGAGAACTCCAGTTCCAGGGGAATCCAAGACCCTCTTCTGACCTCCGCAGCATTGCACAACACGGGTGCACAGACCTATATGCAGACAGTACATTTAAATAAATAAATAGATAAATAAATAAATATTTTAAAAAATACCATAACTCAACTGCAGAAAACAAGGAAAATGAAGAAAAGCATATAGAAAAGGCAAAATTTGTTCTATCACCATTCGAATCCAGAAATGAATTAGACATATTCAACTTATTATGCTTCTTACATTTCCAACTCCTGCATCCCCACACCAACTCTGTGAAAGTGCACAGCTGAGGTGCTGCATGGGACTGTGGCACCATAGGTAGGAACAGTGCCCAACTCCTCAGTCTCCTGAGCAGCCCACCTGAGCCCCACTGCCAGGGGGAAGAAGGCAAGGCTAGATGCTGGCCCAGACTCCTCTCCATGACTATAAAATGAGGGGGAAGAGCCCAAGTCTTGGTCAAGTTACAAGGGAACACTTACAAGCCCTGACTTGTAGCCTTTCATTCAAATTCACTTGTATATTACAGAATGTTTGTTAAGGGAATGGTGAGAGAACAAACCGAGAAACTTCCAGGAGACAATTTGGAATAGAGGCTTAGAAAAAAATCTTAAAAAAAAAAAAATGTTCATACACTTTGAACTCAACAATTTTACTTTTTAAAAATATTTATTTATTTATTTATTTATTTATTTATTTATTTACTCGTTTTTGAGACAGGGTCTCCCTGTAGCCCCAGCTGTCCTGGAACTTACTCTGTAGACCAGGCTAGCCTTGAACTCACAAAGATCTGCCTGCCTCTGCCTCCCAAGTGCTAGGATTAAAGCCGTGCATCACCATGCCCAGTTTATTTATTATTTTTTATGTGTATGAGTGTACTGTCTACACATAGGTCAGTGCACCCATGTTGTGCAATGCCTTGGAAGTCAGAAGAGGGCATCGGATTCCCCTGGAACTGGAGTTAAAGATGGTTCTCAGCCGCCATGTGGGTGATGGGAATCGAACCTGGGTCCTCTGCAAGGGCAGTCGGCACTCTCAACTGCTGAGCCATCTCTCCAGCCCCAACAATTTTATTTTAAGAAACAATAAAATGGTATAAAATACAGATGGACAAAGATGGCTTATCTTCATTTGCAGAACTGGGGAATGAATTCAGCGCCTCACACATGCTGGGCAAGTGCACTGCCAAGAGCTACATCCCATTCCTCATGTTTTTCTTAAATTTCATATAAAAATGTAAATAACTGCTGGGTATGATAGTGTCTTTCATCCTAGACTTAGCAGGTGGAGTAAGAAGGATGAAGTTCAAGGTTGCTGTGTTTTTGCAGCCCACACCTTTAATCCCAGCACTCAGGAGGCAGAGGCAGGCGGATCTCTGTGAGTTCAAGGCGAGCCTGGTCTACAGAGTGAGTTCCAGGACAGCTGGGGCTACAGGAAGACCCTGTCTCAAAAATACCCCCCCCCCGAAAAAAAAAGAAAAAGGAAAAAGAGTTCAAGGTCATCCACAGGTACATGTGGTTTGGGGCCAGCCTGGGCTCTGTGAACTTATCTCAGAAAACAAAACAAAATTAAACAATGGAAATGTCCAAAGCTGAACAGTTAGGTGATCTGTGATACATTTCAATAATGAAGTATTGTTCAAATGTTTACATTCAGAAGAACAATTTCTCATGACATGGGAAAATGCTTTTGATACATTAAGACAAAAAGAGCAGATGTTTTGTCACAGCACAATCTCAATTACACTTTTAAAAATAACAAAGAGAAGCAACAGAGTATCAGCATTTTAAATTTAGTCTGAATTCAACCTATACAGGTTCAAAGAGAGAGGGCTGCTATGTACTGAGGTGTGCTATGAGCACAGCACTCCTCAGCACATAGCAGACATGAATTCAAAGCCCAACACTTGGAGAGAGACTGAGATCGAGACCTGAGACTGGAGACCCGAGACCCAAGACCCAAGGCCTGAGACCTAGACAGACAGAGCTAACTGAGGCATACCCCCCCACCCCCACAACTGAAATTGCTGAGGGAGCGTCCAAGTGGATTCTTTGGAGAACTTTCAGAACAGAAAGGGAAGGGTGAGTTAGACTTCCAATAGAAAGCCTAAAACTTAGACAAGTCGACACTCCATAAGCAAGGAGAAAAACAAATCAAACAAACAAACAAACAACAAAGGCATCTGAAGGAGGCAAGCAAAGCAAGCCTTCAACACAGTGAAGAGGCATTTGGGATTCGCATTGGAATACAGGCAAACAGAAAAACACATGCCAGGGATGCGATGAAGGGACAACATGGGAAAGGTGCAGGATAATTGCACACCAAGCTCTACCAACCCTGTGGGAGATTCCTACAGTGGGATCCCCCTGGGGATGGCCCAGGACACAGATCTTAGAGGAACAATTAAAGACATATTCAAAGAAATCAAAGAATATAAAGAACAAGTCAGAGAACTAAGGAGAGAGAATGAAAAACTCAAGAAGGACTTAGAGAGAATGACAAATGTCAGAACTCCAGTGAAGCAAAGAGCTACAGCAAGAGATTGCGAAGCTCCAAAAGGAAGTGGAAATACTAAAGAAATCAAAAGAAGGAATGAAAAAGGAAACAAACACTTATCCAATCAAGAGGAAAGGAATGGAAAAAGTTTCAGAAGTAGAATAGAGGAAGCAGAACAAAGAATATCAGACCTGGAAGATAACACAGAACAACTAAAAAGCTCAAGTAAAGATTATGAAAAATTTAAAAATACACAAAAGTAGAACAACCAGGAACTGTGGGACACTATGAAAAGATCAAACCTCCACATTATAGGGATAGAGGAAGGAGAAGAATCCGAAGAGAATGGTATTGATCAGATCTTCAACAAAGAAATAATAGATGAAAATTTCCCCAAACTAAAAAAAAACACAAACCAATACAAATACAAGAAGCACATAGAATTCCAAACAGACAAGATCAGAAAAGAAACTCTCCATGCCATATCGTAGTTAAAATGCTAGATGCCCAAAACAAAGACAAAATTCTGAAAGCCACAAGAGAAAAACGACAAGTTACACATAAGGGAAACCCATCAGAATTACAACTGACTTCTCAGTGCAAACTATGAAAGCAAGAAGAACATGGAGCAAAGCATTCCCAGTGTTAAAGGACAATAGATGCCAACCCAAGTTATTATACCCAGCAAAAAATGTCAATTATAGTTGAAGGAGAGAGAAAAATCTTCCATGACATAAACAAGATGATAGAATACATGTCTGGAAAACCAACCCTTCAGAGAATACTTGAAGCAATTCAAAGGACAGAAGAAAGCAGCAACTATCCCCAGGCACCTAGAAAGAGAAATTAATAAAAGCATAACTTCAGAAGTAAAAACCTAGCCCAAAAATGCAAATGGATAATAAGGTGAAAGGAAGGAACATACATCTTTCAGTTATAACCTTAAATATTAGTCCCCAATCAAAAGACATAGACTGGGAGATTGGATTCGGAAACAGAACCCATCTATATGCTGTCTACAAGAAACTCATTCTTACCCTCAAGGATAGGCACCACCTTAAAGTGAAAGGATGGAAAATATATTCCAAGCAAATGGTACCAAAAAGAAAGCAAGTGTTGCTATTTTAATATCAGACAAAATAGACTTCAAAGTAACAGAAATCAGAAGAGACAAAGAAGGCCATTACATCATTATCAAAGGAATAATTGACCATGAAGATTTCACAATCCATGAATATATATGCACCAAACTCTGGTGCACCAAACTTTATAAAGACAATTCTCCAGGACCTCAAGACACAGATTAACCCCAGCACACTCATAGTAGGGGACTTCAATACCCCACTGAGCCCTTTGGACAGGTCAACAGGACAAAGACTAAACAGAGAGACACCTGAACTGAATGATACGATACACCAAACGGACCTCACAGACATCTATTGAATATCCCACCCTAATACCAGAGAATATACTTTCTACTCAGCACCCCACAGAACATTCTCCAAGATCGACCACATACTGGAACACAGAAAAAACCTCCACAAATACAAAAAGATTGAAATAATTCCATGCATTCTATCAGACCACAGTGCAATAAAGCTCAATATCAACACCAGGATAAGCCCTGCTATCTACAAGAACACATAGAGACTAAACAACATACTCCTGAATAATGAATGGGTCAAGGAAGAAATAACGAAAGAAATAAAAGCATTCCTGGGCCAGGCATGGTGGCGCACGCCTTTAATCCTAGCACTCGGGAGGCAGAGGCAGGCAGATTTTGTGAGTTCAAGGCCAGCCTGGTCTACAGAGTGAGTTCCAGGACAGCTGGGATTACAGAGAGACCCTATCTCGAAAAGACGCCCCCCCCCAGAAAAAAAGCATTCCTGGAATTGAATGACAATGATAATACAACACAACAAAACCTATGGGATACTTTAAAAGCAGTCCTAAGAGGTAAGTTCATAGCCCTGGGTGCCTACATTAGAAAAACAGAAAGACCACAAGTGAATGATCTAACACTGCAGCTAAAAACACTTGAGAGACAACAACAAATGAACCCTAAATGCAACAGACAGGAAGAAATAACAAAAGTCAGAGCAGAAATCAATGAAATTGAAACAAAGAAAACAAACAAACAAACAAAAAAAAATCAATGAATCCAAAAGTTTGTTCTTTGAGAGAAAAAGCAAGATAGACAGACCTCTAGCCCAGTTAACCAAAAGAAAGAAGGAACAACTCCAAATCAATAGAATCTATGATGAAAGGGGAAATATCACAATAGACAAAGAAAAGATCTAGACAATCATACAGGAATACTTCAAAAACCTATACTCTACTACGTTTTCAAACCTAGGAGAAATGGATGAATATCTGAAATCCTGGGAATCACCAAAGCTCAGCCAAGAAGAGATCCGACACCTTAAATAGACCCATAATATATGAAGAAATTGAAGAATGTAGCGCCACTGGAGTCAAGATGGAGGAGTACACGAGGGAGCCTTGCCCCTGGCGAATTGTGGATGAATGTGGTGGGGACTTCACCATGGTCACCATAGGTGGTGGTATCTTTCAAGCCATCAAAGGTTTTCGAAATTCTCCAGTGGGAGTAAACCACAGACTGCGAGGAAGCTTGACAGCCATTAAAACCAGGGCTCCACAGTTGGGAGGTAGCTTTGCCGTGTGGGGAGGACTGTTTTCCATGATTGACTGCAGCATGGTTCAAGTGAGGGGGAAGGAAGACCCCTGGAACTCCATCACCAGTGGAGCTGTGACAGGAGCCATCCTGGCAGCAAGAAATGGACCAGTTGCCATGGTTGGCTCGGCTGCAATGGGTGGCATTCTCCTAGCTTTAATTGAAGAAGCTGGTATCTTGTTGACAAGATTTGCTTCTGCAGTTTCCCAATGGACCTCAGTTTGCTGAAGACCACTCCCAGCTGCCTTCAAGCCAGTTACCACCCTCACCTTTCACAGATTACCGACAATACTAGTAGGACTTCCTTCCCAGGGTTTCTCTAGCTGGATGAGCTGTAGGTCAGCAGAAGATCACATTACAATCTTTTTAAACTGAGGTGGGACAACTGTGGCAACAGCTACGAAGAGACCTTTATCACGTTTTTCTAATTAAAAGGGACGTGGAGGGGGAAAAAAGATACTGCGTTTATTTATGCACACTTGGATTGCATTTGTGATCAAAGTGTCTAATATCATTTATAAAGAACCTGGAAGTGCTTAGAAGATGAAGGACCAAAGTGCAAATAACAGTGAAACAGGACCACCATCCCCTTGGGGACTTCTCAGCCTGGTTTTTGTGTATACAGTTATTCAGACAATAAAAAATTCCTGGGACTTGCTTCCTTTTAGAGTTGTAGAGTTCTACTTTTTATACTGAGCATACATCAGATAATGCATGTTTTATACCAACCCCTCATCTTGATATGAACTACCAATGAGGAGAATTATGCAATCACCATGAATCATTTCACAGGGAAAGACTTTATGGCTTGAAAGATTTGCCAGAATGTTCATCCTTTGCTTTGAAAGCAAAATGTTCTATCAGTTTCGCAGATGGTGAATATAAAGCTCTTCTACTTTAGGGCTACTGTGTCTTGATTTCTGGCCATCAGAAACAACTTGCTTTCAATATACACAATTCTTTATGAGAATAAATCTTATACAGAAGAGGAAGGGCATGGTTGTAGCTATAATCCCATCACTCAAGAGGCTGAGGGAGGAGAATCCAAGTTCAGGCCAGTCTGGGCTACATAGTGACATAGTCTCAAAAAATCAGAAAAAGAAAATATATGTTATTTTTAATGTGGTCCAAGTTCCCTGAAGCTGATCTTTAGTATGTTGTGACATCTGGTTGAATCTAGAAATTGCATTAACATTTTGGAGCAGAGTGTTCTCCTGCTTATGTCAGGAGTGAGATGGTCTTCAGAAGGCATGTTGTAGCTGGTCATGGTGGCACATGCCTTTAATCCTAGCACTCAGGAGGCAGATCTTTGTGAGTTCAAGGCCAGCCTGGTCTACAGAGAGAGTTTCAGGACAGCTGGAGCTATAGGGGAGACTCTGTCTCAAAAAGACAAAAAAAAAAAAAAAA
>VZQC01011538.1:1823295-1834841 GCA_009823505.1 Rhizomys pruinosus
AATTTGGTAATTCCCTCTGTATCCTTCTGAACAATTTGAGTAATAATGGTTATAAGTCTTTTTGAAATATTTTATAGAATTCTGCCATGAAACTATCTGGGCCTGGGCTTTTTTTAGTGGGAGGTTTCTTATTACATCTTCAATTTCTTTTGGGGGGGGACTATTGTTTAATGGGTAGAGTTTTTGTAAGTGACCATAACTTTTTGATATTTTGAGACAGATTCTTACATAAACCAGGCTGGCCTGGAACACAACACTATTTAGCCTAGGCTAGTGCTCAACTCATGATCCTCCTACCTCTGCCTTCCAAGTGCTAAATTACAACCAAACCTGGCTGGTAACATTTTGATTATATATAATGCTAATAGTTAAACATTGTGCTTACACTGACATGAAATACATAGTTGCCGGGCGTGGTGGCGCACGCCTTTAGTCCTAGCACTTGGGAGGCAGAGGCAGGCGGATCTTTGTGAGTTCAAGGCCAGCCTGGTCTACAGAGTGAATTCCAGGACAGCTGGGGCTACAGGGAGACCCTGTCTCAAAAAGACCAAAAAAAAAAAAAAAAGAAATACATGGTTATAAATGTTTGTAATGATAAATACTATTTTATCTATCCACAATACATGCATGAATTATCAAACCATAATTAGTAATTGAACACTTACTGTGAGTACAGCATTGAGCTGGAAATAAATGTGCTACAACATGGCTTTAAAAAAAAAAAAACCAAGGAAGTGAAAAGAAAACCCACAGAGTGGGAGGAAACCTTCACCGCAGATACATATGACAAAGCATTGATTTCCAGAATATATAAACTACTCAAAAAATAAAGAAGAAAGAAAACAAATGACCCACTCAAAAGATGGAACAAAGAGCTGAACAGAGACTTCTCAAGTGAGGAATTTAGAGATGGCTGAGAAACATCTTAAAAAGTGTTCAACGTTGCTAATAATTAAGGAAATGCAAATTAAAACCACTTTAAGATATCATCTCACTCCAATAAGACTGGCTAGGATCAAGAAAACAAATGATACCAAGTGCTGGAGAGGTTGTAGGGAAAGGGGAATACTCATCCACTGCTGGTGGGAATGTAAACTCGTACAGCCACTATGGAAAGCAGTATGGAAAACCCTTGGAAGACTCAAAATGAGCTTGCCACCTGACCCAGCCATACCACTCCTGGGTATATACCCACAAGACTCATCTTACCACAGTGATACATGCACAGCCATGTTTATCGCAGCTCTGTTCACAATAGCAAAGAGCTGGAACCAACCCAAGTGCCCCTCAAGTGATGAGTGGGCAGAGAAAATGTGGTAAATCTACACAATGGAGTTCTATGCAGTGGTAAACAAAGATGACATCATGAACTTTGCAGGTAAATGGATGGAGCTAGAAGATATCATGCTAAGTGAAGTATTTCAACACAGTCCCAGAAAAACAAACGACGAATGGTATCCCTCATCTGTGGATGCTAGCACCAATTACCTAATTGTAACTGAGAAACGTCAATGTGATCTGAAAACAACTGTGCTCTTATATTGTGAATCCCTTAAAAAAATAATAATTTGAAAAATTGTCATGCATCTTTCATTCATTCTTCAAATGCCAAATTTATCAATTTGTTTTATTATTATCTACTGGTCACTTATATAATTATTTTCCCTGAGCTATGTAGACTAAAATATAGACACAATGTTTCTTTCCCCTAAGAATCTCAGCATGCAGCTCCTGATCTGATCTAAGAGGGAGTTCACCCTCATACATGACCACTGTACAAGAAATCAAAATCAAGTAGTCAGCACTGCCGAATTTACACAGCAATTCACACCTCTCTTTGGATCTCAGCTCTTGCTGAGCCATCTCACTGGCCCCCTCTACCTCCCTTTTGAGATAAAGTCTCTCACTGAACCTGAATCTCACCAATTGGCTGGCCTTGCTGGCCAGTGAGCCCCAGGGATCCTCCTGTCTCTGCCTCCTCGGCACTGGGATTTCACGGGAGTGCTAGTCTTCATGTTTGCGTGGCAAACCATGCCACGGATTGAGCCATCTCCCTAGCTCTCAGTTCATCTATCCATCAGCCCGCACATGACATCTTCCCATAGTTGTCTAATAGATATGGTATTTCAAACCCAGTACATGTAATGCTGAGTTCCCAATCCACCCCCACCAAGTTGCTCTGTTCCTAATGAACAACTCCAACCTTTTAGTAACACAAGTCAAAATCCCTATCCTTAGTTTCGACCTCTCTTTCATATTGAAAGACATTCTGTTAGTTACTTTTTTTTTTTTTTCTTTTAGGTCTTTTGAGACAAAGTCTCCCTGTATCCCTGGCTGGCCTGGAACTTGCTATGTAGACCAAGCTGGTCATTGATCTCATAGAGATCAGCCTCCCTCTGCCTCCTGAGTGCTGGGATTAAAGGTGTGTATCACAACACCTGGAAAGATTTACTTTTTTATTTTTTATTTTTTTGGTCTTTTTTGAGACAGTGTCTCCCTGTAGCCCCAGCTGTCCTGGAACTCACTCTGTAGACCAGGCTGGCCTTGAACTCACAAAGATCCGCCTGCCTCTGCCTCCCAAGTGCTAGGATTAAAGGCATGCGCCACCATGCCTGGTCGCTTTAAAAAAAAAAAATCTAGAGACCTGCAGAGGTTTGTTTTGTTTTTTTGGTGTTTTCAAGACAGGGTCTCCCTGGGGCCCCAGCTAGACTGAACTCCCTCTGTAGACCAGGCTGGCCTTGAACTCAGAGAGATCCACCTGCTCCTGCCTCCCGAGTACAGGGATTAAAGGCATGGGCCACCATGCCCAGATACCTGTAGAGTTCTTACCACCTGAATGGTCTTCCAGCCTTGCCCTGATTGGCTGCCAGTGTGATCCTATAAAAGCTTAAACCAATTCCAAACTCCCCAGAGGGCTCAGTATCTCCTAAGACAGGGCATGGCCTGTTAATGCTAAGACCTCAACTCGGTGTTTTCTGCCTTGGCTATAACCAGGCCTTCCTTCTGTTCCTGGAATTTGCTGGATATGATTTTTCTTCAGGAACAAATTGTTCCTTTTTCATAGAACTCTTTCTCTCTAAAAGTCCATGAGGTCTGCTTCCTTGTTTCAAGTTTTTCTCAAAAATGTCATTTTAGAAGGGCCTTTCTTGATCATTCCATTTAAAAGGGCAAATTCCCAATAACCAGTGCTTCTACGCCACTCATGCCACATCCACAGTTCATCTAGTTATCGAGGTCTCACTTCCTCTCTGACACTGGAATGCAAGCTCATTAGAGGCAGGGATTTGGGGCTACTTGATTCACCATGTTCCTCTTTCCTAGAACACCTCAGTTCTACTGCTACCCAGTAATTTTAAAAATGTGGAGGGAGCTGGGTGTGGTGGCACACTCCTTTAATCCTAGCACATAGGAGGCAGAGACAGGCAGATCTTTGTGAGTTCAAGGCCAGCATGGTCTATAGAGTGAGTTCCAGGATAGCTGGGGCTACAGGGAGACCCTGTCTCGAAAAGACAAAAAAAAAAAAAAAAAATGTGGAAGGAGAGGAAAGAAAGAGAAGGAAAAAGGGGGAAGACACATGGGAAGGAGGAGAGAAAAGGGAGGGCCAAAATACATACAGAGTAGTGCTGCTGGATTGGGGAAAGCCAGACGGCAAGAAGAAAAATCAGAATCCTCCTTTTGATCTCCTCTTTGCCCCTGAAACATCTCTTTATAATCTCTAAGAGACAAGATGATGTGCCCATGAATCCACCCTATAGAAGGCACACTAGTTTACTGTTCAGTCCCCAGTGAGCCCTGTACCTGGAGCAGTCATCACCATTCTCTTCCCACCCAATTCAAAGGCTATCCTGGGTCACCTCTCACACAACAGCTTTGTCTGATGCAGGTAGAAGGAAGCACTTTCTGTAGCAATTCCCTCTGGTTGTCAAACAGAAATTATTTTTACAGCTTTTCTTTTGTTTTATAAGTTTCTCTGAGGGATGTTAATGTAACAGAATTTTTACTATCTGTCTTAACCACCAGGGTATCCCCAAAGACTCATGGCTGCATTCGCTAAATATTTGTTCATGGTGTGAATAAAACACACTTAACTTCAACAGATTATAGACTTTTAATGACCTAAAGATGTATTTGGAGCATTTGTTGACAACCCTTTCCCCATTTACTTGAAATTTCACCTAATGTGATACGGCAAGAAATGTTTGTGAATTGGAAAGAATTTTACAAAATCATCACTTATTTTCTTATCTGCAAGGAGTATAATTAAATATCTAGAAAATCAATTTGATCATAAGAAAGTTCAGTGAGATGACTGGATACATTTTTAAAAGGATTTCTTTCTACTTTATGTGTAGGAGTGTTTTGCCTGTGTACGTATGCCTGGTACTTGCAGAGGTCAGAAGAGTGTTGGCCCCCCTGGAGCTACAGCTACAGACAGCTGCGAGCTGTCATGTGGGTACTAGGAGCTGAACCTAGGTCCTCTGCAAAGGCAGCAAGTGCTCTTTTGTTTAAATTGTTAATTTATTTTTATTTTATCTGTATGAGTGTTATGCCTGCCTATATGTAAGTGCACTCATGACATGCAGTGCCCACGAGGACAGAAGAGGGCACCAGATCCCCTGAAACTGGAGTTACAGATGGTTGTTGGCCACCATGTGAACACTGGGATTCAAACCTGGGTCATCTGGAAGAGCAGCCAGTGCTCTTAACCACTGAGCCATCTCCCTAGCCCTAAAGATTTATTTTTATTTATTTTATTATTTTATTTTATTTTATTTTATTTTAGTGTGTGTGTGTGTGTGTGTGTGTGTGTGTGTATGTATGCCTAAGCATACGCAGATACCCTTAGAGGCCAGAAAAGGCCATACTGGATCCCCTAGAACTAGAGTTACAAGCAATACAGACACATGATGTAGGTGCTGAGACCTGAACTCAGGTCTTTTATGAGAGCAGCAAGTGCTCTTAACCACTAAGCCATCTCTCCAGCTGCTAGATACATTTTAAAAATATCAGTTGCGTTGGGCCAGCAAGATAGGGCTCAGTGAGTAAAGACACTTGCAGCCAAGCCTGACTTGAATTCAATTCCTAGAACTCATATAGTGGAAGGAGAGAACCAACTCCTAAAAATTGTCCTCTGACTTCCATACGCATGCGCCATGGCATGCATGCGCCCACCCACCCACACAAAATAAAATGTCAAAAAATTTTAATCAGTAGTGCCTAAGCACTAGCAATAAGTAATTAAAAAATACAATGAAAAGAAATTCTTCTAACAGTAGCCATGAGAAACATAAAATTGCTATGATAACCTTAAAGAACGTTAGTTCTATATAAAGAAATCTTGCAAAGAGAAATAAAAGGAGACCAAAATAAACTGAACAGCTCTTTCAAGTTAATTTATAAGTTTAACACACTTCCAATTAAAACATTTCAATTATTTAAAAATTTCTGCAATGTTCCCCAAGCTTATCTAAGAGAACATACAAGTAAAAATCATAGGAAATGTCTGGCAGCCCATTCTGTATCCTCCGTTGGGTTTTTACTTCAATTTCTTTGCATTTTTAAGTGGTTGCTGTACACATTATAATATGCACCCTTAACTTATCAGTGCTTACTCCGAATGTTTGACCATGTTACATATCAGAATCTTTGCTTAAAAAAAAAAATTATTAGAAGTTAGGTATGGTGGTGCATGCCTTTAGTCCCAGCACTTGGGAGGCTGAGGCTGGTGGATCTCTGTGAGTTCAAGGCCCGTCTGGTCTACATAGTGAGTTCCAGGCATGCCCAGTTCTAGTATTAAAGGCGTGTGCCACCATGCCCATCTTAAAGATAGTTCTTAGCCACTGTGTGGGTGCTGGGAATTGAACCCAGGTCCTCTGCAAGAGCAGTCAGTGCTCTTAACACCGAGCCATCTCTCTAGTCCCAGCACTGGCTGCTCTTACAGAGGATCCGGATTTGTTCCTGGCATCCACATGGTGGCTAACAACCATCTATAACTCAAGTTCCAGAGGATCTGATGCTTTATTCTGACCTCTGAGGGCACTGCATGACACAGGTGCACTTACACACATGTAGGGAACACATTCATACACAAAAAATAAAAAACAATAAATATTTTTTCTTTTTTAAACAAATATTTATTTAAAAAACAAAAAAATTAGAATTAAAAAATCTGTTTTAGTTATTATCAACATGTGTGTATGGTGTCTGTGTGTGTGAATGTGGGTCTCCCTGTAGTCCCAGCTGTCCTGGAACTTGCTATGTAGACCAAGTTGGCTTTGAACTAAGAGAGATCCTCTGCCTCTGCCTCCCAAGTGCTAGGATTAAAGGCGTGCACCACCACCAGGAAGTTTTAAAAACATAAGTATAAAGAGATAAAGACATTTAGAAGATAAAATCAGAGTGGGGTGGAGTGGCACACACCTTTAATCCAAGCACTTGGGAGGCAGAGGCAGGTGGATCTTTGTGAGTTCAAGGCCAGCCTGGTCTACAGAGCAAGTTCCAGGACAGCTGGGGCTACAGAGAGACCCTGTCTTGAAAAGACAAAAAAAAAAACCTCATGCAGAGGGGCTAGAGAGATGGCCTAGCAGTTGACAGTGCCAACTGCTCTTGCAGAGGACCCAGGTTCAATCCCCAGCACCCACATGGCAGCTGACAACCATCTTTGGTCCAGTTCCAGGGGAATCTGATGCCTTCTTCTGACCTCCGAGGCATTGCACCACACGGGTGCACAGACCTACATGCAGACAGTGCATTCATACACATAAAAAAGAAAATGAGGGGCTGCAGAGATGGACTAGTGGTTAAGAGCGCTGATCGCTCTTACAGAGGACCCGGGTTCGATCCCCAGCACCCAAATGATGGCTGAGAACCATCTGAAACTCCAATTCCAGAAGAACTCCAGTTCCAGGGGAATCCGACACCCTCTTCTGACCTCCGCAGCATTGCATGACACGGGTGCACAGACCTACATGCAGGCGGTACATTCACACACATACAGAAATAAATAAATAAAAACTAAAAAAAAAAAAAGAAAAGAAAATGAGCTGGGTGTGGTGGTGCACGCCTTTAATCCCAGCACTGGGAGGCAGAGGCAGGCGAATCTTTGTGAGTTCAAGGCCAGCCTGTTCTACAGAGTGAGTTTCAGGACAGCTGGGGCTACAGGGAGACCCTGTCTCGAAAAGACAAAAAATAAATAAAAATAAAAATTAACAAAAAAAACTTCATGCAGAATTTGAAGCTGACATTGTTTTCTTTCTACATTTTGTCACATCTATCTATTTATTTTGTGTGTGTGCACATGCCACAGTGCACATGTGGAGGTCAGAGGACAACTTGTGGGAGTCAGTCCTCTTCTTCCATCATGTGGGTCCTGGGACTGAACCCGGGTTGTCAGGCTTGGTGGCAAGTTCCTTTAGCATCCTGCACCACCTCCCATGCTCTCTTTCAGCACTATGAGGATATCATTCCACCATCTATAGGGCTACTGGGTTTCTGACTGTAAGCCAGACAAACCTGATTGAACTCTGTTCCTTTCTGTTTTCACTATTCATCAGGTTAACTATGTGACACCTAGGTACATTAATCCTGTTGGTCGGGACTGGAGACATAACTCAGTAGGAGAGTGTTTATCTAGTGTGTGCAAGGCTGTGTGCTCAAGCCTCACCACCAAGAATTAGATACACATATACATATGTGTATGTCCTGGTTTTGTTCAGTCACACTTCCTGAGCTGCTGTTTGTGTGGTTTTAACCACAATTGGGAATTTTTCTTAGCCAACAGCTTTTAAAGTCACCCCCCCCTCTCTCTCTCACACACACACACACACACACACAGGCTTCTTTCCTTGTGAGGACTACAATTACCATGATGTTCAGCATGTGTTTGCCTATGGAGCATTAAAGTCTGGCCTCACGTTTTCAATCTTCTTTTTCTTTGTACACTTTAGCCAGTATGATTTCTCCTGGTCTGTCTCCAAGATCATTAGACTCTTTCTTACATTATGTCCATTCTGTTGCCAATCCCACCCAGTGAAATTTTTCTTTTTGAACATTTGTTTATTTTATGTGTCTGTGTGTACATATGTATGGGTGCATATGTGAGAAAGTCAGAAGCATCTTATAGGAGTCACTTCTCTCCTTTCTACATGTGTCCTGGGGATCAAACTAAGATTGTCAGGTTGGCAGCAAGACGGCTGAGCCGTCTCACTGGCCCCAGTGAAATCTCAGTGTGTCATAATCTCACGAGCTCCCCTGCCCCTCTTACATGAGTCCCTTATGTTCCCTGCAATCCTCATTTCTTCACGTTTTCCCCCATTTTTTACATAAATTCTTTAAATATATTTTTTACAGTTAAAGTTCTCATTAGTCTGCAAGTCCACTCATATTAACTTTTGCTTCAGTGAGGATCACAGCATTCCGCTCCCTCACAGTTATTTCTAATTTTGTACTAGAGGCTGTGGGGAAGCCTCTGGGACCCTGACTCTCTTTTCTTCTGAGGAATGGAGCTTTATTCTAGCAGGTGGTTAAATCACTAGCACATATTTTGACTTGAATATTTTTATGCGTTATTTATTTCCTTGTTCCTCTTAGTCCTATAGAAATGTCACAGCCCTAGGAGACACTATTTGCCCCAGGAGTGTCCCTTATGGGGTTTAGAGGAAAGCCCAAAACATTTCCTTCCCCCCACCTCCTTTCAGGCTCTGAATTCTGCCTCTCCTACAGTAGGGAGCCCCTGAGCTCTCTTCTGAGTCTCTCCTGTGTCCGTCCGTGTCCTGTCCCTCGTCGTCCCCCCCCCGCGTCCCGTGTCTCCCCCCCTCCCCCCACACAGGCAGCTCAAGAGGTAACCTAGCACTCGAGGAGAGTTTGTGCAGGCAGGATCTGTGGCCACCTCCTCCACGGCTCTCCTTATTTGGCTTTCTATCCTCAAGTTCTAGCCACTCTGACAGTCTCAGAATTCATTCCCCAATTTCTCAAACCAGTAATACAGCTTTGTGTTTGAGTTCTGTCTGCTCACTTACACCTGACAGACTAGGAAAAGGGCCCCTTTCTCAGAATCTTTCCTGCCCCCAAATCAAATCTAAACAAAGTGATACCTTTGGTTGTTCCAAAAACAATGCTTTTTTTAAAATATTTTTTTCCAAGATTCAATTTGTTAGTGGTGGGAATGTTATTCTGATACAACCTAGTCATCTGACTCAAAGCCAGAACTCTGAGTGTGGCAGAGTGATAAAGTGAGCCCTGTTTCTGCACCTGTTAAAACTTATACCAAACACATAACAATTAGAACACAGTGACTCTCACACAGAATATAGTGAATAAAAACAGAACAGGTACCCCCAAGAGATCTTGTTAGGCAATAAAATTTAATATATAATAAAGGAAAAATAACAAATGGGGAAAGAAATAACTTCTTTATTGAAGGGAAGTCCTGCAAAGTATTGAAAAGCAGCTTCACTTCACACTACTTCACAGATTTTACTGTTAAAGAGTTAAATATTAAAAAATAAAAACTAGCCGGGTGTGGTCATCACGCCTTTAATCCCAGCACTTGGGAGGCAGAGGCAGGCAGATCTCTGTGACTTCAAGGCGAGCCTGGTCTACATAGTGAGTTCCAGGTCAGCTGGGGCTACAGCAAGATCCTGTCTCAAAAAGATGAAATAATAATAATAATAATAATAATAATAAAAACTGAAAATGTAAGTGGGTATTATCACTAGTTTACTGGTTTATGGACAAACCACTGCCTAATCTCTCTTAGTTTCATTTTCAATTGCAAAAAAAATTAAAAAACAAAAATAAAAACCCTTACCTCATAAGGGCCCTCTGCTCATTGCCTAATGTATAAACAGACCTCAGTAAATGTTACTTGCTACTATAGTTATGGCTACTGTTTAATAACCATGGGGAAGGAAACTCTCTTATAAAAATAACAGGACTCTGGAGGCAGAGGCAGGCAGATGAAAGAAAGAAAGAAAGAAAGAAAGAAAGAAAGAAAGAAAGAAAGAAAGAAAGAAAGAAAGAAAGAAAGAGGTGTTTTTCGAGACAAGGTCTCCTCTAAGCCCAACTTCCTGGAACTTGCTCTATAGACCAGGGCCTGGCCTTACCACCAAAGATCCGCCTGCCTCTGCCCTCAAGGCTAGGATTAAAGGCATTGTGACAACCACATCCGGCTAACAGTTGGCATTTCTTAACCACTGGACATCTTTCCATCCCCAGTAATTATACTATTCTAAGCATTATAAAATGCAGAACAGTCATGAATATCAAATATAGCTAACGTGAAAGTCTGTGTTTCAGATTGAAGCACTGTATGATCGTTGCACTTTTTCTTTTGTGAATACTTTACTTTTCCCAGTGGTGGCAGTGGATTCTAATTGGGATCTGGGGTTGCTACTGTCTTCTCATCACTAACCAGTCCTGCCTGCTGCCCATTTGTAAAGTTCTCAGTGCCATCAGAGATCTCACTGATTCCTGGTGCCATCCAGAGCCCTGTGCTCCTGCCTATTTACTGCTTTGCTAAACCTGTCCCCATGACCCTGGGAGTTTCCTTAGCCCTCTTCTGTGGTTCATTTCCTGTTTCGTGGGTGGAATAAATCCTTCCATAGCTTATTTATCTGTTTATTTTGGTCAGGGTCCTAATGTCTCCCAGGCTGGCCTCAAACTCAAACTTACTGTGTAGCTGAGATTGTCCTTGAACTCCTGATCTTCCTGTTTATATATATCTCCTGAATATTGAGAGTATAGGTGTTTGATCACCACAGCCTGCATAAGTGCTCGTGTCTCTTTTTTCTTTTTTTTCTTTTCTTTACTGTTTCTTTTCTTTCTTTGCTCTTTTCTTTTCTTTTCTTTCTTTCTTTTTTCTTTCTTTCTTTCTTTTTTCTTTCTTTTCCTTTTCTTTCTTTCTTTCTAGAGTATATGTTATTGTTATGTATGTTTTTTATATTATTTTGTACAATGATTAATCAATCTTAGGACTTGGTTTGTTCCCCCCCTCGCATTCCCCCGCCACCCATCCTATCAGGACGCTCATGCATTCTGCAAAACATGTTTTTCAAAGGGATTACTCCTATCTCTAGTCTTTCCTCAGTTTCCAGTCAGACTATTCTCCGAACGAAAGTTTTGACGCTTTTTTGATGTTTCTTTTTTAGTTTTTCAAGACAGGGTCGTTCATGTAGTCAGTTCTTTGATGCATCCTTTCTGTTGGTTGTTTGTTGTGTTTGTTTGTTTCCAATATGCATCCTACATTCCAGATGCTGTTTGACAAAAGCTGCAAGGGGCAGGGATTGCACGGAATGGAAAATACTTACACGTGTGAACTGGTTGTGATTGGATGCACTAGCATCCACAGATGAGGGATACCATTCATCGTTTGTTTTTCTGGGACTGTGTTGATATACATCTCTAGCATATAATGTCCTCTAGCTCCAGCAATTTATTCCTGCAAGCTCATGATGTCATCTTTCTTTAACTCTGCATAGAACTCCATTGTGTAGATTTACCACATTTTCTCTATCCTATCATCAGTTGAGGGGAATTTGGGTTGGTCC
>VZQC01011538.1:1836102-1871692 GCA_009823505.1 Rhizomys pruinosus
AAAAAAAAAAAAAAAAAAAAAAAGTGCCAACTGCTCTTGCAGAGGGTCTGGGTTCGATTCCCAGCACTTAACCATATGGTGGCTAAGAACTGTCTTTAAGCTGGGCATGGTGGCCCACGCCTTTAATCCTAGCACTCAGGAGACAAGAGACAGGGAGATCTCTGTGAGTTCCAGGCCAGCTGGGGATATAAGGAGACCCTGTCTCAAAAATTAAAATAAAAAAAAAGAATTTGAAATTACTAACAATGTTTAGGATTTACTAGACAGAGTGCTGGCAAACTAGATCTCCACCTCTGCTTCAGTGTTTCCAAGACTCAAATCCATGAGGGCTGAGGGCACAGCACAAAGAAAGCCAGACTTAGGGGTAATTTTGCTAAGTGCTACATAAAACCATGGCATATAATCCAGTACATTAAAAATACACCACCATTGACTAGAGTCATGCCAATAATGCAAGAGTGATTCACTGCTGCCTATTATTCTATTTTATTGTATTAAGAGATTAAAAGACAACAATGACATGATTATTTCCATAAGTGAAGGACATTTGATATAATTTGATATCCATTCTTAATGAAAACTTAATAAAATGAATAACAAGAATAATTCCTTGCTGTGACTGACTGTGGGCAGACACTCATGTAGATGTGCTAGTGTCACTCTCTGAAGTCAGCATCATCTGTTATTTGAAAAATGGAAAAGCATGTTATGTGAAGACAAGAGCAGGACACGAACGTTCCAAGGATCAGTTTTGTGTACCACTGTTCTAGAAAGAGTAGAATATAAACAATGAGAAAGAAAAGCCAGAAATACTGTTTCGAGAGAGGACCTAGAAAACTGATGGGGATCAACCTCCATAAATACAGGGCTTAGGGTCAAGTCTCAGCACCGTAATAATTAAATAAACACCAATGAAACAAATGTGTAGAATGTATATAAAGATACTGAGAGACACTAAAATTAAGTGAAGGCTGGGCATGGTAACACACACCTTTAAGCAGCACTCAGGACGCAGAGATAGGCGGATCTCTGTGAGTTCAAGGCCAGCCTTGAACTGGTCTACATAGTGAGTTCCAGGACAGCTAAGGCTACAGGAAGACCCTGTCTCAAAAAGACCAAAAAAAAACCACAAACAAACAAACAAACAAAAAAACAAAAACAAAAAACAAGAAAACTAATCCTCATGTCTTTAAGATAGGATAAAAAGCTGGTGTTGTGGTAGTACACATCTGTAATCCCAGTACTCAAAGCCTAGGCTATGAGGATTCTAGGGCAGCTAGAGCTATAAAGTGAGAGACCATGTCTCAAAACAAAAGAAAAAAAAACAAAATTGGGGGATAGGGGATGGGGAGACCCATGAATAGCCAAGAGGCAAAAATAGAAATAAAAATGTCCTGAGTCTGTTACCAGGTATGGTGGTGCACTCCTTTAATTCTAGCATTTGGGAGGCAGAAGCAGGTGGATCTTAGTGAGTTCAAGACCAGCCTGTTCTACATAGCAAGTTCCAGGACAGCTGGAGCTACAGGAAGACCATGTCTCAAAAAGACCAATAATAATAATAATAATAATAGCGGCCTCAGTCTGTTCTGTGAGGACATACCTGTAATCCCAGCACCTGTTCTGGTGGAGACACACCTGTAATCCCAGCACCTGTTCTGGTGGAGACATGCCTGTAATCCCAGCACCTGTTCTGGTGGAGACATGCCTGTAATCCTGGCACCTGTTCTGATGGAGACATGCCTGTAATCCCAGCACCTGTTCTGGTGGAGACATGCCTGTAATCCCAGCACCTGTTCTGGTGGAGACATGCCTGTAATCCCAGCACCTGTTCTGATGGAGACATGCCTGTAATCCCCAGCACCTGTTCTGGTGGGGACATGCCTGTAATCCCAGCACTGAACCATCTCCCTGCTTCTCTGGTATGAAATCAACTTAGTCATGATGTGATTTCATGATCTTCTTGATGTGAGTGCTGTATGTGATGCCATATTCCTTGTTTAGAATTTTGGCTTCTTTGTTCATTATGGAGATGGGTGTATAATTCTCCTTTTTAGTTCGGATCTTTGCCTGTTTTGGTAATAGAGTGGATGCTGGCTTCATAGGAGGAATTTGGAAATTTTCCCTCTGCTTGTTATAACTTCTAAAACAGTCAGTCAGTAATGGTTGTAGGTCTTTTTTGAAAAGTTTGATAGAATTCTGCCGTGCAAACCTGTCTGGGGCCGGGCTTTTTTAGGTTGGGAGGTTTCTTATTACATCTTCCATTCTTCATATATTATGAGTCGATTTAAGCTGGTTGATATTCTTGGTTTGAGCTTTGGTGATTACCGGATCTTCAAGATATTCATCTCATGTTCTTCTAGGTTGGTTTCAAACTTAGTAGAGTATAGGTTTTTGAAGTTCTGCCCATATGGATTTCTGGATCTTTTTCCTTGTCCGTTGTGATATTCCCCTTTTCATCAAGGATTGTATTGATTTGAAATTGTTCCCTCTTTCTTTGGTTAACGGCAGAATCTGTTCTATCTTGTTTATCTTTTCAAAAAAAAAAAAAAAAAAAAAAATTGATTTTTTTTTTTTTCTGCTATTTTTCTTTGTTTCTATTTCATGATTCTGCTCTGATTTGTTATTTCTTCCTTGTTGTGCATTTAGGGTTCATCTGTTATTGTCTCGTCTCGAGTGCATTTAGCTGCAGTGTTATCAGGTTCACTTGCTGCTCTTTCTGTTTTTTCTAATTTAGGCACCCGAGGGCTAATACAACTTCCCTCTTAGGACTGCTCTTTAAGTAAGGATCCCATACTTTTGTTGTGTTGTGCTGTCATTGTCATTCAGTTCCTGGAATGCTATTTCTTTATCTCTTCCTTAAATGCTTTTATTTCTTTCCTTGACCCATTCATTATTCAGAGTGTGTTGTTTAGTCTCTCCATGTTTTCTTATAGCAGGGGTTATCCTGGTTCATTGATGTTGAGCTTTATTATGCTGTGGTCTGATAAGAAGCATGAAATTTATTTCAATCTTTTTGTATTTGTGGAGGTTTTTTCTGTAGTTCCCAGTATGTGGTTGATTTGGATAAAGCTGTTCCATGGGGTGCTGAAGTTAGAAGTTGTATTCTCTGGTATTAGGGTGGTATATTTGGTAGAGGTCTATGAGGGTCATTTGGTGTATCATATCACTCAGTTCAAATGTCTCTCGTTTATCTTTGTCCTGTTTTGACCTATCCAAAGGGCTCACTGGGTATGATGGTCCCCTACTGTGAGTGTACTGGGTTAGTGTGTGACTTGTAGTCCTTGAGAAAATTGTCTTTATTAAAGTTTGTGCATCAGAGTTTGGTGCATATATATTCAAATTGTGAAATCTTCTGTGTGATATCTATTCCTTGGAAAATAATGACCTTTAAAAAAAATAAAAAAAAGGCTGAGAGATAGCTCCTAGGTAAAGAGCCCACCGATGCTCTTGCTAGGACCAGGTTCAATCGCCCAGCACCCACATCAGCTAAAACCATCTTTAAACTCCAGTTTCTAGGGGGAATCCAAGGACCCTCTTCTGACCTCCGTGGTCTATGCTGCATGACACGGGTGCATTCACAAGCCTACATGCAGACAGTAGCATCATAAACACATACAGCAAAATAAATTAAAAAATTTTAAAAAAAAAGGTAAAATAATTTTGGGGGGCCTTCTTTGTCTCGTTCTTGATTTCTGGTCTACTTTTGAAAGTCTTTTTTTCCTGATATTAAAATAGCAACACCGCTTTCTTTTTGGTACATTTGCTTGGAATATTTTTTCCATCCTTTCACTCAAGGTGGTGCTTGTCCTTGAAGTTAAGACTTATAGTCTTATAGACGTAATGGATGGTTCTGTTTCTCTGATCCAAATCCAGTCTAATTCTTTTGATTGGGGAATTTAGATAATTATCCATAATTATTTAGGTTATGACTGAATTAGGTTTGTGTGCATTCCTTCTTGCCTTATTACCATTTGCGTTTTTGGTATTCGGTTATTTTACTTCTGCAGTTATGCTTTTTATTGTTTCTTTCTAGGTGCCTAGGGGTGGTTGCTCCTTTCTTTCCATCTTTTGAATTGCTTAAGTATTCTTCTGAAGGGTTTGTTTTCTGAACATGTATTCTTTCGTCTTGTTTATGCCATGGAAGGTTTTTCTCTCTCTTCAACTATAATCGACAATTTTTGCTGGGTATATTAACATGGGCTGGCATCTATGTCCTTTAACACTGGGAGTCCTTTGCTCCACGTTCTTCTTGCTTTCATAGTTTGCATGAGAAGTCAGTTGAATTCTGATAGATTTCCTTTATAGGTCACGGTGCGTGTCTCTTTGCTTTAAGATTTTGTGTTTTTGCGCTGCAGCAGTCTACTATGAGTGATGGGCATGGAGAATTTCTTTTCTGATCTTGTCTGTTTGGAGTTCTATGTGCTTCTTGTGATTTGTATTTGGTTGTCTTTTTTAGTGTGGGAAGTTTTCATCTATTATTCTCGATTGAAGATCTGATCAATACCTTGGGATTCCTTCTCCTTCCTCTACTCCTATGATGGCAGGGTTTGTCTTTTCATAGTGTTCCCACAGTTCCTGGTTTTTCCACTTTTCCTGTTATATTTTTTTAATTTTCATAATCTTTGCTTGAGGTTTTAGTTTGGTCTGTGTTATCTTCCAGGTCTGATATCTTCTGTTCTGCTTCTGAGGCTTTTTCTATTCCTTTCCTCCTTGATGGATGAGTGACTGTTGATTTCCTTTTTCATTCTATTTCTGATTTCTTTTATATTTCTACTTCCTTTTGGACTTTCTCATTCTCTTCTTGTAGCTCTTGCTTCATGCTGGTTTTGGTTCTATTTATCTTTCTTCCCAGATGCGATCTTTTTCCTCAGTGTTCGTACTTTCCTTCATGATTCTGTCTATTTCTCTCTCTCTGTCCTCTTGAGTTTCATTCTCTTTCTGTTTTTCGTTTTTTTAACATTTTTTTCTTAATTTTATTTATTTCTGTATGTATATGAATTACTGTTGTACTGTCTGCATGCAAGTTTCTGCACCCGTGTCGTGCAATGCCAGCGGAGGTCAGAAAGGGTGTCCGATTCCCTGGAACTGGAGTTCTCCTGGAATTGGAGTAGTTTCAGACAGTTTTCGGCCTACTTCAAGTGGGTGCTGAGGAATCGAAGCCCGGGTCCTCTGTAAGAGCAGTCGGTCCTCTTAACCTAGGCCACTCTCCCCCCGTCCCAGATACCTCCCCCCCTTTTTTTTTTTAAATATGGAACGCTTCACGAATTTGCGTGTCATCCTTGCCACAGGGGCCACGCTAATCTTCTCTGTATAGTTACAATTTTAGGCTAATTGTGCTGCCGAACTAGCACTCATCTCTTTTCTTAATTCTTTGATTTGTTCTTTATAATCTTGTACTTCTCTAAGTATGTTCACAATTTGTGCTTCTGATATCTGTGTCCTGCAGCCATCCCCAGGGGGATCCAGCTGTAGGAATCTTCCACAGGGTTGGTAAGCTTGGGTCGGGATTATCCTGCACCTTTCCATGTTCCAGTGTAGACTCTTCTTCGTGAACCTGGCAAATGGGCTTCTCCTTGCCAGTAATCCAATGTGAGTCCTAAATAACTCTTCACTGTGTTGAAGTCTTTGCTTTGTTTGCTTGCCCTCCGTCATTGCCTTTCGATAACCCAGTTGGCGGGGGTGGGGGAGGTGCTCTTACCCACGCTTGGTACCTGTGCTCAAGGTGGTCTTGGGAGATCTTTGACGTCAAGACTCACACAAACCCCACCTTTTATACCAGATGGTGGGAGGATAAGTCCACCCCCACAGCCACAAAAAAAAACAATTAAGCCAAAGACAACAACTGGATTAACGGATTAAATACATTAAATCAAACAAGAATCAGCCTTGATGAAGCACACAGCTCCTACCCACCTACCTGTGCTTCAGATGGCCTTGGGAGATCTCTGATCAGCTTTTGAGATTTAATACTACTGAGAACAACTGAAAAACAAAACTATTTTAAGGTTCTGAGGAGCTACCAAGGCAACTAAGCTTCAGAGTCCAAGACCCCAGAGAGAATGAACTGCAGCAAGGTGCCAAATACACTACAAGGTACTCAGATGCAGAGCCTCTGTCTTGAGATGAAGGGAGGCAGGGAGCTCCAATTAGAAAAATCCAAAGTGTTCCAGAAGGCAACTTTCTCAACAATACAGCATTATAAGTAGAAACATCTACAGCTAGCCTTGTGAAATGGAGAGACTCATAACACAAAAAATATGCAAGAAAAGAAACAAACAAACTAAACAAACTATTGGGTATACGGGATTCCCGCATGATGGTTTCCAACCTGTAATCCCAGTACTTGTTAGGTAAAGACAGGAGCGACAGGAGCATCAGGAGTAAAAGACCATCCTCAGCCCCCTACATAGGAAATGAGAGCAGCCTGAGCCACAGGAAACCTTCTCTCTCTCCTAAAAAAAAGAGGGGGGGGGCATATCCATGATATGTAGTATCAAATGTATGTAAAGAATGTAAATTATTTTAAAAATTTTTAAAAAGAGATTGATGCTGCAAAGAAAAAACACCCCCGTTTTTTTTTTTTTGTTTTTTTTTGTACAAGCCTGGTAACCTGAGTTCAAGCCTGAAGGCTACTGTGGAAGGAGAGAACAGACAGACTGCTAAAAGTTGTCCTTGACCTCCACATTCATATGTGATACCTACACCTCAAGCACAGAACATTCCACATACATACACATATGTATAATAATATACAATTTTATAATCAGAAATCTGAAATACTTCTACTCAACTATCTAAACAATATAAGACACAAATAAGCAAACAGATGGAGTTCAAGTGGGGTGGGGCCAACGAAGTGGGGGGGGGGACTTGCAGATCCTCAGAAGGAGACAGAGATACACAGTTTCCACTGGAAGCAATAACAGAATTAGGGGGCTGTTGGTTTGTTTCCTCCCCGCCTCCTTTTTGTTTTCCTGAAGCAAGGTCTTACTATGCTACCCAGGGAGGTCTCAAACATGGTATCCGACCCTCCCTCTCCCCGGCCTCAGTCAGCTGAGCACTGGGAATACAGGTGTGCACCACATCCAACTACTAGAAGAATTCTTAAATTCGATAAAGCAGGGGCTGGAGAGATGCTCAGTGGTAACGAGCACGGGCGCTCTTGCAGCCAGAAGACCAAGGTTGGTTTTCCATGCCAGCAACCTAAATGGCAGCTACAAACCATCCTTAACTCCATTTCAGATGATCTGACACCCACTCGTGACCTCTGGCCTCTGCTGGCTTTCCATGACACAGGTGAACTTACAGCAGGGAAAAACATTCATACATAGCCGGGTGTGGTGAGCACCACGCCCTTTAATCCTAGGCACTTGGGAGACAGAGACAAAGGCAAAGGCAGGCAGATCCTTGTGAATTCAAAGCCAGCCTGGTCTACATACATAGTGAGTTCAAGACCAGCTGGAGCTACAGGGAGAAACCCTGGCTCCAAAAAAGGAAAAAAAAAAAAAATCATACACGTAAAATAAAAATAAATCCAAAAATAATTTAGTAAAGCAGAACCTACAAAGAAAAATGGAAAGAGAGGGAGAGAGAGAGAGAGAGAGGAGAAGATAGAGAGAGAGAGAATTGTCATCAGAGATGGTCTCAGAACATATTTAACTGAAGTTCTCAGGTGGCTTCATGGACAGGGTCATGTGCCTTGCCTGACCTCAGCATGAACTTCAGATGAAGCTCTCAACAGCTAGCTGCTCAACTGTTCATATACATGTCTGTCATCCAAAAACAGTTCACAAAATATCAAAGGAACAGACTAAAAGGAAAAAAAGGGATAGAAAAACAAACTCCAGAGATGAGCTGGTATGTTAAGCTAATCAAAAACTGTAAAAAGAACAGCTGGCCAAGATGGGCTCAAATGAGTTAAAGGCACTTTGCTGCCAAGCCTGACATATTTCAATCAACGGGACCCACATGGTGGAAGGAGAAACAGACTCCATAAAAGTTGGTTTGACCTCCATATGCCTGCCAAACACATACATAATGTATACACAGGTGTGGCGCACGCGCGGCAGCGGCGCACACACAGACAACACACCTCCCTCTCTCGTCTCTAATCCTCTCGAAACAAGTAATAAAATTGTTTAACCGTGAACAGAAACAGAATTATAGAAATCAAAGTGTGGTGGCTTGCAATGCTATAATCTAAGCATTCTCAAGGTTGAAGCAAAAAGACTTTGAGTCAAGTCAACTTGCATTGTGTGGTGAGACCAATCAAGAAATAAGTGGCAAAACAAAGCAGTTTAGTAGAAAACTACATTTTAAAAGGAATTAAATATAAAAATCTTTAACTGTAAAATCTAATAACTGACAGTTTTTTTTTATGTTGTTTTAAATTAATTTTTATTTATTTCTGGTATGTATATGAAATGGACTGTCTGCATTCAAGTTTTGGTTCCTTGTGTTGTGGCAGAGCCCAGGGCAGAGGTCAGAAGAGGGTGTCGGATTCCCCTAGAAATGGAGTTCTCCTGGAACTGAGTTTCACAGATGGTTTTCCTCGGCTTCTCGGGCTGGTTATCTCCCGGGCCCGGCCATGTGGGTGCTGGGGATCGACCCCCAGTCCTCTGCAAGAGTGGGTCCGGGCGCTCTTCACTGCTTGGCCATCTCTCCAGCCCCCTAACTGACAGTTTAAAACAGCAGCCAGGACAAGCAAAGCAATTAAAATATGAAAAAGAAATGAATCAAGCTAAAAGAAAGAGCCAACAAGGGCTGGAGAGATAAGCCTANCCTGCCTATACCCCAGCACCTGTTCTGGTGGAGACACGCCTGTAATCCCGGCCACCTGTTCGGGGGTGTAAAATAGCTATAATACCAGCACCTGTTCTGGTGGGGACATGGGGGACTGCCTGTTAATCCCCAGGCACCTGTTCTGGTGGAGACACGCTTCAAATCACGGCACCTGTTCTCTGTGGGGACATGCATGTAATCCCAGTTACCTGTTTTCTGGTGGAGAACACGCCTGTAATCCCGGCACCTGTTCTGTGGGGGGGGTTAGGTCATAGCTATAATCCCAGCACTCTGTTCTGGTGGGGGACATGGGGGACATGCTTTAATCCCAGGCACCTGTTCTGATGGAGAGCACGCCTGTAATCCCGGCACCCTGTCTGGTGGGGACATGCCTGGAATCGCCCAGTACCTGTTCTGGTGGAGACACGCCATGTAATCCTGGCAACCGTGTTCTGGATGGAGACACGCCTGTAATCCCAGCACCTGTTCTGGGGGGTACATAGCTATAACCAGCACCTGTTCTGGTGGGGACATGGGGGGACATGCCTGTAATCCCAGCACCTGTTCTGGTGGAGACACGCCTATAATCCCGGCACCTGTTCTGGTGGGCATGGCTGTAATCCCCAGCACCCTGGTTCTGTGTACACGCGTACCCGGCCATTTGGGGGTAAGTGATAATCCCAGCACCTGTTCTGGGGGACATGGGGGCTGTCTTAATCCCAGCACCTGTTTCTGGTGGGACATGGCGGTAATACCCGCACCTGTTCTGGTGGGGACACTGGCTGTAATCCCAGCACCTACTCTGGTGGGGACATGGTGTAATCCCAGCACCTGCTCTGGTGGAACATGGCTGAATCACACCGTCTCAAACAGCCTGAATCCCGCCTGTTCTGGGGGGACATGGCTGTAATCCCAGCACCTGTTCTGGTGGGGACACGGCTGTAATCCCAGCACCTACTCTGGTGGGGACATGGCTGTAATCCCAGCACCTGCTCTGGTGGGGGCATGGCTGTAATCCCAGCACCTGCTCTGGTGGGGACATGGCTGTAATCCCAGCACCTGCTCTGGGGGGACATGGCTGTAATCCCAGCCACCTAAGCTTGGGGACCAGGCTGAGCCAGAACGTAATGACAGAAGAAACCCACCAGTCACAGCCGAAAGATGAAGGCAGAGTTAAAGGGAGACTCTATCTAAATAAAACAAAACAGAAACCTACATATGGTGACTAACTCCTATAATACCAACACTTGAGGGAAGCAGAGGCAAAAAGATAGCAAGTTCAAGGCCAGCCTGGGGCTACAACATCATGTTCCAGGTTAGCCTAAACTATAGGGAAAGATTCTGTCTCAAAAGGCAAAAAGCAAAAAGCTATTTAATTCAAATGAGAAATTCAAAACAAACAACCCTAAGCAAGGCCTCAAATACCAGCACTCAGAAGGTAGAGACAGACGGTCAGGCATTAAGACCAGCCTCAGTTACACAAAGTTCAGGCTCTAGCCGGGGCTACAACACAACCTTGTCTCAAAAAAAAAAAAAAAAAAAACAAAAAAAAGGTTATTAAAAAAAAAAAAAAAAAAAATTTTTGTTTTTTTGTTTTTTCTTTTTGTTCTTTTTAATATTATATATTTTGTACATCGTTATCAAATCTTAGACCTGGTGGTAACCCACCCTAATCACCACACCCCACAGGAGCTCACGTGATTATGCAAAAATGATTTCATATCAGTTCTCATGTTCTTTCTCAAAATCTCCCTGGGGGGAGGATCTGGAGAGATGGCCTGACGTTGTTAAGAGCGCCGACCTTGCTCTTGCATGAGTGACCCGGGTCTGATCCTAGCACCCACTTGGTGGCTGAAAACATGTCTGAACAATTCAGGACTCCAGTTCCAGGGGAATCCGACGACACCCTCTTCTTGACCTCCGCGGCAATTGCACAACACGGGTGCAAATACTTGCAGCACATATGCAGGACAGTATCACTCATACAAATAAATAATTATTAAAAAAATAAATTAAAAAAAAAAAAAAACTCTCCATGTGGAAGTGACTGTTTTGAGCAGAAAGTTCACTGTTTCAGTCAGTCTGCGATGTAGTCCTTTCCATTGTTGTTGTTTCCAATATTGCATCACTCCCAACTCAAGGGGCCATGCACAAGAAATCTTACAACTAGGTAATTGGCACTCATATCCACAGATGAGGGATACCATTCATTCGTTGTTTTTCTGGGACTGTGTTACTTCACCTCCGCCTGATGTCCTCTAGCTCCAGCCATTTCCTGCAAAGCTCATGATGTTTCAAGCTTCTTTTTCTTTTACTATTTTTTTTTATGATGCTTTGGTATTTCCTCATCATTTTTCCAATTCAGTTCAGGCCAATATCCCTTCCCTTCCTACCACCTACCTCCTATCATCTCCAGATCATGCGGTTATGCATAAACTTTTCTGCATCTTTCGTGTCTTTTTTTGGTTTTGTTTTGTTTTGTTTTTTCATGTTTTTTAACAATACGTGAATTTATTTGTGCGTACAAGCATCCTCATGTAAAACCAATTTGAGAGCAGTTATGCCCAAACCCACAAAGCTTATGGGTGCACCATCCAGCCCTTTGGTTCAATCAAGTTGATCAATGAGAGTACAGGTCTATATTGTTGTATTTTCACCATTCACCCCCATCGCCGCCCTTTACATTCTACCACTGCCCCCTCTTCCGCAGCTTGTTCCCTAGGCTTATAAAAAGGGCACCGGTGGGTGAGAAGACAACAGTCTACTTTTTCTGGAGATTTGTCTTGTTTCTTCTAGTCAATTCTGGCTGTTTTCTTTCATGGGCTGCCAGCTTGTCCAGGATTAACCTTTCAAACCTACTAAATGAAGCACATGCACTTAGCTATATAGGTATTTAAAACAGTATAATATATAGCCTTTGGATCCTACTAATAAAGCACTTGCAATTAGATATATAGGTTATTTAAAACCATTACTAATTGTTATGGTAGGTAGATTACTTTTGTATAGACACAGATGGTTGGATGGTTTGTTAATCCATGCTTACATTTTCTTCTGTAAGTATGACAGGGTCTTCGTTGTGCCCCCATAGGAATAAGGCGACATCTGGTTATGATGAGGTCGTTCTCCAGCTGCAGTTTGGAGCCAGTTGTTATAGAAGTATTCTCTTGTAAAATTGGTTAAACTGCCTCTTCTTTAATGACTAATGGACATAGAAACTGTGAAAAGGGTTATTCTCTATTCCGAACCAAATATTAATGCTAAAGTCTTCTTAAGCTATGCACTTAACCACAATATATTACTACAGGAGCTCTGACATCACAAATGGATTATTCTGCCAAGGAGATTTGGCCAGGGAAATCCAAGCCCCCACAAAAGGTAAAAGGCTCCTTGCCTCCAAAACTGGGATATCTGCAGGAAGGCGGAAACAGAGGCGATAAGGCCCTACTGCCTGTTTGAAGACCCTGATAGAAACATGGGAATAAGATGTATGAAGACCGCACTTGCAAGCATACGGATGGTCTCTGGAATGACAGAGAATGTTACAATAAAGGCCACTAAACCATAAAGCAAATATAGGTTCTGTGCACAGCACAGACCCTCCTCCATCAGCAACCAGCTACACCTCATCTGCCTGGAAATACTGTGCAGCAGTGGCCACCATATGCCTGTAATATCCCAAATTAATTGGCTATTAGCTCTCTCCTTGGAGGAATAACCCACAGCTGATGCCACAGCTTACATCCTCTACTGGTAAGGAGATGTTATAACAAAAACCCACCCGATGTCATCTTTCTTTTTTTTTTTTTAATTTTTTCTTAATTTTATTTATTTCCGTATGCCTATTGAACTTTACTGTCTGCATGCAACGTTGTGCACCCGTGTCGTGCACGCCACGGAGGTCAGACAGGGTGTCGGATTCCCTGAAACGGGACTTCTCCTGGAATTGGAGTTAGTTTCAGACGGTTTCGGCTTTGCTGCCATGCGGGTGGTGGGGATCGAACCCGGACCTCTGCACGATTGGCTTGGTGCCTTTACCCGCTTAGCCATCTCCAGGCCCCCCGATGTCCAATTTTCTTTACTCTTGAGTAAAACCCCATTGTGTAGATGTACCACCATTTTCTCTATCACTCCACTCCAGTTGAGGGGCATTTGGGTTGTGGTTCCAGCTCCTTGCTATTGTGAAGAGAGCTGCAATTAAACATGGCCATGCATGTATCTCTGCAGTGGGTGGACTCTTGCATGGGGTACATGCCCAGGAGTTGTATGGCGGGTCGGGTTGGCAAGTTCATTCCAAGTCTTCCAGGGTCTCCACACTGCTTTCCATAGTGGCTGTACGAGTTTTTTTTCCCACCAGCAGTGGCTGAGTGTTCACTTTTCCCCACAACCTCTCCAGCACTTGGTCTCATTTGTTTTTGATCCTAGCCAGCTTTTTGGAGTACGATATTTAAAGTGGTTTTGATTGCCCCCATTTCCTTAATTAGTGATGTTGAACACTTCTTAAGGTTTTTCTCAGCCATCTCTAATTCCTCACTGTGGGTGACGTCTCTGTTCATCTCTTTTCCCATCTATTGAGTGTGTCAGTTGTTTTTCTTTCTTCTTGTTTTTGGAGTAGTTTATATATTCTGGAAATCATCTGCTTTGTCAGATGTTTCTGTCGTGAAGGTCTCCTCCCACTCTGTGGGATTTCTCTACTTCCTTGATTGTTTCTTTTGATGTACAGAAAGCTTTTGCGTTTAATGAGTCCCATTTGTTCAATTGTCAACCTTAATTCTGCACAAGAATTGCTGTCTTTCCCATGTTGTCTCTTCTTCGTGTTCCTGGCATATGGGCTTCTCCTTGCCTGTATTCCAATGTGAGTCCCAAATGCCTCTTCACTGTGTTGAAGGCTTGCTTTGCTTGCCTCCTTCAGATGCCTTCGTAATCCCAGTTGGCGGGGGTGGGGGAGGGTGCTCTTTAGCCCACGCTTGGTACCTGTGCTTCAGGTGGTCTTGGGAGATCTCAGATCTCAAGACTCACACAACCCCACCAGCTGGGAGGATAACTCCGCCCCTGCATCCACAAAAGTCAATTAAGCCAAAGACCACTAGATTAAATCAAACAACAATCCACCTTGCTGAAGCACCCAGCTCCTACCTACCTGTGCTTCAGGTGGTCTTGGGAGATCTCTGATCAGCTTTTGAGATTTAATACTACTGAGAACAACTGAAAAACAAAACTATTTTAAGGTTCTGAGGAGCTACCAAGGCAACTAAGCTTCAGAGTCCAAGACCCCAGAGAGAATGAACTGCAGCAAGGTGCCAAATACACTACAAGGTACTCAGATGCAGAGCCTCTGTCTTGAGATGAAGGGAGGCAGGGAGCTCCAATTAGAAAAATCCAAAGTGTTCCAGAAGGCAACTTTCTCAACAATACAGCATTATAAGTAGAAACATCTACAGCTAGCCTTGTGAAATGGAGAGACTCATAACACAAAAAATATGCAAGAAAGAAACAAAACAAACTAACAAACTATGGGTTAATACTGGATTCCCCATGATGGTGTCCACCTGTAATCCCAGTACTTGTTAGGTAAAGACAGGAGCGACAGGAGCATCAGGAGTAAAAGACCATCCTCAGCTACAAAGGAAATGAGAGCAGCCTGAGCCACAGGAAACCTTCTCTCTCTCCCTAAAAAAAAAGGGGGGGGGGCATATCCATGATATGTAGTATCAAATGTATGTAATATGTAAATATTTAAAAATTTTTAAAAGAGATTGATTCTGCAAGAAAAACACTTGTACAAGCCTGGTAACCTGAGTTCAAGCCCTGGAAGCTACTGTGGAAGGAGAGAACAGACAGACTGCTAAAAGTTGTCCTTGACCTCCACATTCATATGTGATACCTACACTCAAGCACAGACATCACATACATACACATGGATGTATAATAATAATACAATTTTATAATCAGAAATCTGAAATACTTCTACTCAACTATCTAAACAATATAAGACACAAATAAGCAAACAAATGGAGTTCACAGTGCAGATGGGACTTGCAGATCCTCAGAAGGAGACAGAGATACACAGTTTCCACTGGAAGCAATAACAGAATTAGGGGGCTGTTTGTTTGTTTCCTCCTTTTTGTTTTCCTGAAGCAAGGTCTTACTATGCTACCCAGGGAGGTCTCAAACATGGTATCCGACCCTCCCTCTCCCCGGCCTCAGTCAGCTGAGCACTGGGAATACAGGTGTGTGTCACCACATCCAACTACTAGAAGAATTCTTAAATTCGATAAAGCAGGGCTGGAGAGATGCTCAGTGGTAAAGAGCACTGGCTGCTCTTGCAGAAGACCCAGGTTGGTTTCCAGCACCTACATGGCAGCTAGCAACAATCTATAACTCCATTTCAGATGATCTGACACCCACTTCTGGCCTCTGCTGGCTTTCCATGACACAGGTGCACTTACATGCAGGGAAAACATTCATACATAGCCGGGTGTGGTGGCACACGCCTTTAATCCTAGCACTTGGGAGGCAGAGGCAGGCGTATCTTTGTGAATTCAAAGCCAGCCTGGTCTACATAGTGAGTTCCAAGACAGCTGGAGCTACAGGGAGACCCTGTCTCAAAAAGGAAAAAAAAAAAAAAATCATACACATAAAATAAAAATAAATCCAAAAATATTTAGTAAAGCAAGAACTACAAAGCAAAATGGAAAGAGAGAGAGAGAGAGAGAGAGAGAGAGAGAGAGAGAGAGAGAGAGAATTGTCTCAGAGATTGTCTCAGAACATATTTAACTGAAGTTCTCAGGTGGCTTCATGGACAGGGTCATGTGCCTTGCCTGACCTCAGCATGAACTTCAGATGAAGCTCTCAACAGCTAGCTGCTCAACTGTTCATATACATGTCTGTCATCCAAAAACAGTTCACAAAATATACAAAGAAACAGACCTAAAAGGAAAAAAGGATAAGAAAAACAAACTCAGAGATGAGCTGGTTGTTAAAGCTATCAAAAACTGTAAGACAGCTGGCAAGATGGCTCAATAGGTAAAGGCACTTTGCTGCCAAGCCTGACAGAGTTCAATTCACAGGACCCACATGGTGGAAGGAGAGAACAGGCTCCTACAAGTTGTTGACCTCCATATGCCTGCAAACACATACATATGTATACACAGGTGTGCGCACGCGCGCGCGCGCACACACACACACACTCTCTCTCTCTCTCTATCTCTCTACAAGTAATAAAATTGTTTTAACACTTGAACAGAACAAATTAATAGAAGTCAAGTGTGGTGCGTGCATGCTATAATCCTAGCATTCTCAAGGTTGAAGCAAAAAGACTTTGAGTCAAGTCAACTTGCATTGTGTGGTGAGACCAATCAAGAAATAAGTGGCAAAACAAAGCAGTTTAGTAGAAAACTACATTTTAAAAGGAATTAAATATAAAAATCTTTAACTGTAAAATCTAATAACTGACAGTTTTTTTTTATTTTTTTAAATTAATTTTATTTATTTCTGTATGTGTATGAATGTACTGTCTGCATGCAAGTTTGTGCACCTGTGTTGTGCAATGCCGCAGAGGTCAGAAGAGGGTGTCGGATTCCCCTAGAACTGGAGTTCTCCTGGAACTGGAGTTTCAGATGGTTCTCGGCCGCCATGTGGGTGCTGGGGATCGAACCCGGGTCCTCTGTAAGAGTGGTCGGCGCTCTTAACTGCTTGGCCATCTCTCCAGCCCCTAACTGACAGTTTTAACAGCAGCCAGGACAGAGCAAAGCAATTAAAATAGGAAAATGAGTCAGTAAAAAGAAAGAGCAGGGCTGGAGAGATAGCCTAGCAGTTAAGGGCGCCGACTGCTCTTGCATAGGACCTGGGTTCGATCCCCGGCACCCACGTGGCGGCTGAGAACCGTCTGTAACTCCAATTCCAGGAGAACTCCAGTTCCAGGGGAATCTAACGCCCTCTTCTGATCTCCGCGGCATTGCACGACACAGGTGCACAGACCTACATGCAGACAATACATTCATACAAATAAATAAATAAATGAATAAATAAATAAATAAATAAATATTAAAAAAAAGAAAGAGCAAAGGATGGGCAATAGAGAATAGAGAAAAAAAATGGGTGTAGTGGGGCACACCTTTAATCCCAGCAGTCGGGAGATGGCAGATGGAGCTCTGTGAGTTCAAAGTCAACCTGGTCTACATAGTGAGTTCTAGGCAGCTAGGGCTAAAGGGAGATCCTGTCTCAAAAGACCAAAAAAAAGGAAAGTAATAAAAGACAGAATACTTTAAAATATGACTCATAATTTTGTAAGACTAACAAAAGATAATCAAGGCAGATATTTCAAAGGTTCCACAAAACTCAAGCTGTATATCTGCAAAGAAAATCAGGAAATTAAGTGCTGGTGAGATGGGTCAGCAGTTAAGAGCATACACACTGCTCTTGCAGAAGACCCAAGTTCAGTTCCCAGCAACCATGAAGGGTGCTCACAATCATCACCTATAACCCCAATTCCAGGGGATCATTTAACACCCTCTTCTGGTCTCCATGGGCATTGCACTCACATGCCTGTACCCATGGGGGGGTGCGGGGGGGGGGACGACTCATTTTAAAAGAAACCAAAAAAATTACTTTATTAATATCATATAGTAAACCTGCCTTTAAAAAGGTCATAAAAGCAGTCAGAAAAAATAAAGACATATGAACTCAGAGAAACACAAAACTGACAAATAAAAACAAGTAACAGAAAAGAGCAAAACAACATCTTTAAGGTTTTGAAAGAAGCCCACCAAGATGGTATGGCCCTGTAATTCCAGTACTTGGAAGGCAGAAGCAGGAGGATTGACAATTCAAGGCCAGCTTTGGCTACCAAGAAAATCATACAAGGGCAATCTGTCCCAAACAAACAAGAATCGTTTCTAGATCGTAAAGATAATGGGTGGAAATTTACTGAAAAATAAAATACACAGTAAAGCAGCTCCTCAAAAGACACTAATTACAAAGGAGAAATAATACAAAATTTTACTAGAAAATCTGGCAAATTCTCAACCAACAGCCCAAAGTGACATTACCAGCAGTAGAAAAAAATTAATATCATCACAGACTTCCTGTTAAAGACAAAGAAAAACACAACACCAATTCTATATCAAAAGTGCACAGATCACATCAAGTTATGAGGAAACATCACACAAATCCAAATCCAGACTGTCCTACGTCCTATGAAAAAAGCCAAATTCACAAAAGACAAAGAACAATGAGGCACAATACTCTAAAGGAAGTTAGAGAGATGACACCATATGCAACTCATGGTCATGGGATATGTATTACAGTCTAGAAACTTTTTTTTTTTTTCGAGACAGGGTCTCCCTTTAGTCCCAGCTAGCCTGGAGCTCGATATGTAGACCAGGCTTGTCCTTGAACTCACAGAGGTCCGCCTGCTTCTGCCTCCCAAGTGCTGGGATTAAAGGCATGTGCTAGGGGCTAGAGAGATGGCTCGGTGGTTAAGAGCACTGACTGCTCTTGCAGAGGACCCAGGTTTATTTCCCAGCACCCACTTTTATTTTATGTGTATGAGTGTATTGCCTGAATGTATGGAAGTGCCTGTGTCATACAATGCCACAGAGGTCAGAAAAAGGCATCAGATCCCCTGGAACTAGAGTTACATAGATGGTTGTTAGCTGGTGTGGGGGTGCTGGAAGTTGAACCCAGGTCCCCTGGAAGAGTGGTCAGTGCTCTAACCACTGAGCAATCTCACCCAGCCCCCTTGAAACCTTTTTATTTTTGCCACTGTGATGGTTGGTCTTCACTGTCAACTTGACAGGATTTGCGCTCACCAGAGACACATTCTGGTGTCTGTGAGGTTGCTTCTACACAGTATTAACTGAAGGGGGAAGGAATCACCCTCCTAGTGGGCGGCAGCATTCCAACAAGTGGCCCAGCCTTAAAGGGGTCCAAGGAAAAGCAGTGTGTGGCTGTCTGCCTTGCTTCTTCCTGAGTGTGTCTGTTACTGGTGCTACCCTCTTCCACTGACATCAGATCCTAGCTTCTTTGACTTTCCAACCAAGGCTGAATTCCAGTGACTCTCCAAGGAGCTCCATGCCTTCAGCATTGGACTGGGACTGCTGAACCAACCAGCTATAAGGCCTGAGCAGCTACCCTGTTCTCTGCCTCTCCAGCATGTAGACAGCCACTGTTGGACTACCTAGCCCCCTACCATGAAAGCCAATCAATAACTACCCTGTTATAAGATATATACATTCTACTGACTCTGGTCCTCTCCTCTAGAGGATAAAACATCTATAGAAAGCATTATTAGGACAATTGAACAAGGTCTACAGCTCAAATAATAGGATTTTATCAAATTGTTTTCCTGATTTTGATATATAAAGTATGCTTGTTTGCAGACAGAGAAAAGGAAGGAGAGATGAAGTAATAGTAAACTTTCAAGAATCTAGATGACAGATATATGGAGATTCTTTGTACTATTAGAATTCATTTTAAAGGGGCTGGAGAGATGGCCTAGCGGTTAAGAGCGCCGACTGCTCTTACAGAGGACCCGGGTTCGATCCCCAGCACCCACATGGCGGCCGAGAGCCGTCTGAAACTCCAATTCCAGGAGAACTCCAGTTCCAGGGGAATCCGAGACCCTCTTCTGACCTCCGCGGCATTGCACGACATGGGTGCACAAACCTGCATGCAGACAGTACATTGATACACATACCGAAATAAAAAAAAAAAAAAAAAAAAAAAAGAAAAATGACAAAAAAAAAAAAAAAAAAAAACCTTGACCCTGCAGCCCCTAAAAGGGTTGTGGAGCCTCAACAGTTCTATAGACCATTCTCTGGAACTGCTCATTTAATCTAAGTGACAAACAGAACAGCAAAGAAATTTAAACCTTACTCAGTAAGATTAAATGTTTATGAGAATAATGACTTTAAGCTAGAGAGATGGTTCAGTGGTTAAGAGTACTGACTGCTCTACAGAGGACCCAGGATATGATTCCAGCATTCACGTGGTGCGGCTAAGAACATACATAACTCCAGTTCCAGGGAATCAATTACTTTTTTTTTTAATTTTATTGTATTTTTTAAACTTTATTTTTGTATGTGTATGAGTGTACTGTCTGCATGTAGTGGTGCACCCATTGTGCATGCAAGAGGTCTCGGATTCCCCTGGAACTGGAGTTCTCCTGGGAATTGGAATTACAGACAGTTCTTAGCTGCCATAATGGGTGCTGGGGATCGAACCCAGGTCCTCTGCAAGAGCATCGGTGCTCCTAACCACTAGGCCATCTTTCCAAGCCCTGCTAATTACTTCTTCTGACCTGCATAGGCACTGTCAACAGGGGTGCACTTACACACATGCAGGCAATATACTCGTACACATAAAAAAAACACAAATAAAACATTTTTAATGTTTTAGCCAGGTTGTGTGTCATGCCTTTAATCCTAGCACTTGCAAGGCAGAGGCAGGCAATCTTTGATTCAAGACCAGCTGGTCTAATAGCGAGTTCCAGGACAGCTGGAGGAGCTACAGGAAGACCTGTCTCAAAGACCTCCCCAAATCCTTCTCCCCCCAAAAGAATGACTTTAAAAGCTGATGTGGTGGTGGTGCATGTCTGTAATCCTAACACTTGGAAGATGGTGGCAGAAAAATCAGGAGTTCATGGTTATCCCCATCCACATGGCAAATTTGAGTCCAGGCTGGGTTATACATGACACCTCAAAACACATCATCTTAGTTTTTAGGGCTAAGGACGTAACTCAGCAGCACTTACCTAGTACACATAAAGCCAGAGCTCAGTCCTCAACACTGAAAAAAAATAATAGCTTACAGGATGTTAGAGAGATGGCTCAGCTGTTAAAACCACTAACTGCCTCTTGCAGAGGACTGCATCAGTTCCCAGCACCCACATGGCAGCTAACAACTAATTATAACTCCAGTTCCATGGATCCAATGTCCTCTTCTGGTCTTCAAAGGCATTGAATTCATAGGAATACTTAACATATGCAATGAAAGCAAATAGACACTTAAAAGTAACATAAGGCTGTTGTATGACATTCTAAAAAATTAAAACTTGCCAGGAGTGGTGGCACACACCTTTAATCCCAGTACTAGGGAGGCAGAGGTAGGCAGATCTCTGTGAGTTCAAGGCCAGCCTGGTCTACAGAGTGAGCTCCAGGGCAGCTGGGACTAAAGGGAGTCCCTGCCTCAAAAAGACCAAAAAGACCAAAAAAAAAAAAAACTTAAGAAAAAACAAAGTTGAGGCCAGCCACCAAGTCTAATGACCTGAGTTCAACTCCTAGGACCCACACATAGTGGAAAGAGAGAACCAACTCTTGCAAGCTGTACTCTAATCACCACAAACATACACACACACACACACACACACACACACACACACACACACACAAGCAAACAAAGTGCTCTAAAGTGCTGGTATGATCGGCAAGTGGCAATCTTCCTTTATACATGAGCATAGGAAGTTGGGTGTGTGCTGTCCTCTCTGGGGCAGTGACTCCCCAGCATCTTGGACTCTAGACCTCTTTGTACTCTTAGAGTGTATTAAAGACTCCAAAGGAGGTGAGGAAGTATGTGCTGATATTTTGAGGCTAATCTAGACTGCACAAAGATCTTGTCTAAAAAAACAAAACAAAAAAACAACACCTAACTCATTTGAAAATAGTAAGCTTACTACATGTTAACATGAATAACATCGTTAGCCAAAAAACAACTCACTTTCAATGTAGAAAATAGAGAAAAGAATGGCATTTATTTAACTTTCTGCAAATTTCTCTTCTGTAGCATTCATGTCTACTTCCATTCCAATCTGCTGTGGTAATTGCTTTGGCTAAAGGAATCAAAGAAGAACAGCCTAACACAAATGTGAGCCTGAAGCAAGCAGAGCCTTCACGTGCTCTTAGATGAGCCTGAAGCAGATAGAGCCTCCACACCCTTTCAGACAACTAGAAGTATTCTTCTGGGATGATATACCAAACTTGATGAGAAATGGTTTCCTAGAGATTAGTTAAAATGTGGAATCTAAAGCTTCACCAGCAAACTTTTACATTCTAGGACACTGAGACTCATTAACTTGCACACTCTGAAGAGCCATTTTCCTCATGCATTTTACAAAGCCATGCATTGATCATTCAAACAATGTCACAGTTCACTAAGATATACCAGTCTTCCAAATGTTGGCATATTTCTTATCACAACATTTTAATATATCTCATTTTCTTGGTTTTGATTCTTGAGAAAGTCTTTGATTCTTGAGAAAGGCTAGTCTCAAACTCCCCATTCTCCTGCCTCTGCCTCCCAAATATTGGGATGACAGGTCTGTGACATCATACCCAGCTCTTATATAGTATTCAAAAAGCATAGGTATTAATATAAGAATTATCTTGTCAGAAGTCTTTAAGTGTCCAGGAGCCACCTAGCTCACAATGGTAAACAGACTCACAAATTCAAAACTCATTTCAAAGCTTAAACTTATTTATTTACTTAATTACTTTCTTACTTAGACATGGCCTAGCAAGCAATCCTCCTCCCTCAGCCTCCTGAGCAACTGGAATTCTAGATTCACACCAGAGTACCTGGTTTCAAATTTGATTACTGACTGTACTGTACCACACAGTAGCAACGCTTTCTGCACAATTCCTTTTTTTGTCACACAGAATATTAAAAGGTATGTACAGGAGTGGTAACATTTCATGAAATTAGCATGCAGGGCAGTGGGACTACAAGAGAGGAGACAGTCTCTTCTAGGCCATCATTACAAATGTCAACACAGGAAAAAGCAAATAATGCCTTACTATTCCTGGTTATGAAAATACCTTGAGGCCGGGTGTGGTGGCGCACGCCTTTAATCCTAGCACTTGGGAGGCAGAGGCAGGCGTATCTTTGTGAGTTCAAGGCCAGCCTGGTCTACAGAGTGAGTTCCAGGACAGCTGGGGCTACTGGGAGACCCTGTCTTGATAAAGATAAAAAAAACAAAAAAAAAAAAAAAAAAAACCGTGACCCTGCAGGCCCCTAAAAGGGTGTGTGGAAGCCTCAACAGTTCTATAGACCATTCTCTGGAACTGCTCATTTAATCTAATGGACAAACAGAACAGCAAAGAATCTTAAACCTTACTCAGTAAGATAAATGTTTATGAGAATAATGACTTTAAGCATGAGAGGATGGTCAGTGGTTAAGAGTACTGACTGCTCTGTACAGAGGAACCCAGGTATGATTCCAGCATTCACGTGGTGCCAAGAACATACATAAACTCCAGTTCCAGAATCAATTACTCTTTTTTTTAATTTTATGTATTTTTTAAACTTTATTTTTGTATGTGTATGAGTGTACTGTCTGTCATGTAGGTTTGTGCACCATTGTCATTGGAAAGGTCTCGGATTCCCCTGGAACTGGAGTTCTCCTGGAATTGGAATTACAGACAGTTCTTAGCTGCCATAATGGGTGCTGGGGATCGAACCCAGGTCCTCTGCAAGAGCAGTCGGTGCTCTAACCACTAGGCCATCTTTCGCCCTGCTAATTACTTCTTCTGACCTGCATAGCACTGTACAACATGGGTGCACTACACACATGCAGCAATATACTCGTACACATAAAAATAAACACAAATAAAACATTTTTAATGTTTAGCCAGGTGTGGTGTGCATGCCTTTAATCCTAGCACTTGCAAGGCAAGAGGCAGGCAGATCTTTTGAGTTCAAGACCAGCCTGGTCTATATAGCGCGTTCCAGGACAGCTGGAGGAGCTACAGGAAGACCCTGTCTCAAAGACCTCCCAAATCCTTCTCCCCCCAAAAGGAATGACTTTAAAAGCTGATGTGGTGGTGGTGCATGTCTGTAATCCTAACACTTGGAAGATGGTGGCAGAAAAATCAGGAGTTCATTGGTTATCCCCATCCACATTGCAAATTTGAGTCCAGGCTGGGTTATACATGACACCTCAAAAACACATCATCTTAGTTTTTAGGGCAAGGACGTAACTCAGCAGCACTTACCGTACACATAAAGCCAGAAGCTCAGTCCTCAACACTGAAAAAAAATAATAGCTTACAGGATGTTAGAGAGATGGCTCAGCTGTTAAAACCACTAACTGCCTCTTGCAAGACTCAGGTGCAGTTCCCAGCACCCACATGGCAGCTAACAACTAATTATAACTCCAGTTCCATGGATCCAATGTCCTCTTCTGGTCTTCAAAGGCATTGAATTCATAGGAATACTTACATGCATGAAAGCAAATAGACACTTAAAGAAAATAAGGCTGGGGGCTGGAGAGTGATGGCTATCGGTTAACGAGCACCAACTGCTCTTGCAGAGATCCCCAGCACCCACATGGCGGCCGAGAACGGCTGCAACTCCTATTCCAGGAGAACTCCAGTTTCCAGGGGAATCCGAGACCCTCTTCTGACCTCCGAGGCACGGCACGGACACGGGTGCACAAACCTACATGCAGACAGTACTTTCACACATAAGATAAAAACATAAATAAAAAAATTTTTATTTTAAGTAAATGAAGAAACGGGATGGTGGCGCACGCCTTTAATCCTAGCACTTGGGAGGCAGAGCAGGCGGATCTTTGTTAGTTCAAGGACAGCCTGGTTTTACACAGTGAGTTCCAAGACAGCTGGGACTACTGGGAGACCCTGTCTCGAAAAGACCAAAAAAAAAAAAAAAAATTTTTTTTTTTTTATATAAATATAATAAATATGTAAATAATGGCTGTCAGTGGTGGTGCACACCTTTAACCCAGCACTAATGGAGGCAGAGCAGGCGGATATTGAGTTCAAAAGGAAGATTCTGGCCATAATAGATCTCTAGGCAGCTAGAACATTAAAGAGAGACCCTAGTTCTCAAAAAGACAAAAAAAAAAAAAACGTAGCCAGGCGTGGTGGTACACACCTTTAGTCCTAGCACTTGAGAGGCAGAGGCAGGTGGATCTTTGTGAGTTCAAGACTAGCCTGGTCTACAGAGTTCCAGGACAGCTGGAGCTACAGGGAGACCCTGTCTCAAAAAGAACCCCCCCAAAAAAAGTTAAAAAAAAAAGTAAATAAAAACTATCTTATAAGCTTAAAATTATTTCATATTACAGCATAAAAATGATAAGTACATCAAGCTCTGGTACCAAGTTTTTCATTTTAAGAAAAAGTAATATTAATGTAAAATGAGACAAGTAAAATTGTTATGCTAAATTTGAATTGTGCATATGTAAACATACATTTATCATATAAATAAACAAGAATTCTGTGTGTACAAACATACCCTGAGCAAGCAAAAGCAGCCCAGAAGTGCTGCCTGTGACCAGTATCCAGACCGTGGCCTGACAGCATCATTGTCACTGGAAGAAATCTTGGGGCACAGACCACACAAAGTGCACCTGAACCATTGGTGGCAGAAAGCAAAGCAGACATCCTGAGCACAAACCCACTGACCAAACTTGGAAGAAACAAAGCAAACACTCTAGACTTCAGGACATAATGATATTCTAAGTGTTTTGTTTTGAGACGGGGTATTGCCATGTGCCCCTGGCTGGCCTCAAACTTGCTATATACACCAGGTGGATTCAAACTTTCAGCAGTCCTCCTGCCTCTGCCTCCAAAATATGGGCCATCTCACCCATCAAGTAATACTCACATGAAAATCAGAGTGTTTCAGGAGCTGGAGAGATGGCTCAGTGGTTAAGAGCACTGGCTGCTCTTGCTGAGGACCCGGATTCAGTTCCCAACACCCATGTGGTGGCTAAAAGCCATCCATAACACCAGTTCTAGGGCATCTAATGCCCTCTTCTGACATCCTCAGGCACTGCACAACATAGGTGTACTTACATATATGCAAGCAATACCTGCATACACATACAAAATAACAACAAATAAAATATTTTTAGAAAATGAGAGTGATGGGGCTGGAGAGGTGGCTCAGTGGTTAAGAGTACTGCCTGCTCTTGCAGGACCCAGGTTCAGTTCCCAGTACCCGCATGTTGGCTAACAACCAACCATCCATTAACTCCAGTTCCAGGAGATCCAATGTGTTCTTCTGACTTCCATGGGCATTGCACACCTCAAGTGCACACACATGCAGCCAATACACTCATATACATAAAAAACAAAAGTAAAATATTTAAAAAAAAAAAAGTGAAGCCAGGCATGGTGGCGCACGCCTTTAGTCCTAGCACTTGGGAGGCAGAGGCAGGCAGATCTTTGTGAGTTCAAAGCCAGCCTGGTCTACAGAGTAAGTTCCAGGTCAGCTGGGGCTACAGGGAGACCCCGTCTCGAAAAGACTAAAAAATTTAAAAAAAAAAGAAAAGAAAATTTTAAAAAAGAAAGTGATTCTCCCAGAAGAGGATGAGAAAGCTCTCAACAGAGAAACAGTCGATAATAAATTTATGAAGTGGCAGACATAGTGGTGTACTCTTGTAATACCAGTACTTGGGAGGTAGAGGCAAAAGGATCAAGAGTTCAAGGGCATCCTCAGCTTCATAGCAAGACTTAGACCAGACTGGGCTATATGACATCTTGTCTCAATAATTTAATTAGAAAGTCACAAATTTGGGGCTGGAGAAATGGCCTAGCAGTTAAGAGTGCCGACACCTCTTACAGAGGACCTGGGTTCGATCCCCAGCACCCACATGGCGGCAGAGAACCATCTGAAACTCCAATTCTAGGAGAACTCCAGTTCCAGGGGAGTCCGACACCCTCTTCTCACCTCCGCGGCATTGCACGACACGGGTGCACAAACTTGCATGCAGACAGTACATTCATACACATACAGAAATAAATAAAATTAAAAAAAAAAAAAAGAAAGTCACAAATTTTTTTCTAATGCCAGAGAAAAGGTCAGTTAAAGCAAGGATTTCCAATGGATGGGAAAAACTACTGAATGAATACAAGGTTGGTGAGTAACAAGATACTACAATCCCAAAGCAGTACTCCTTAGATTACTTATTACATAGGAAAATGTGATCTGGTAATCACCTCATTAACTGAATGATCACATTAGTATCATCAACAGCAGAATAATCTGACATGGCTCTTCTTTCAGCATGATATGGTAATGAGTACATAACATTACCCATGAAGTATTGCTAAAAATGCTTAATCCAATCTTATGAGCAGTAAACAATGAAATAAATACAAAATATTCAATAAAACTGGCTTGGTGTCTCAAATGCAAGAAACCACAAGTAAAAGCCAAAAAGGCAAGAGGGTGGTTCTCAGCATGACCCCTGCCATTTCCTGGAGTGACAGGCTACAAAAGAAACTTGGGGCAATTAGGAAAACTTAAACATGGATACATATCAGGTGGTTTTGTGGGATTAGTGTAGATTTTTCTCCATGTAATAATGTGGGGTAACTACAGGGGAGAACAACCTTTGAGGAGATATGTACAGAAATTAGAGATGACTTATCCTATCTACAACTTCCTTTAAAACAGTATCAGGCTGGGCGTGGTGGCGCACGCCTTTAATCCTAGCACTTGGGAGGCAGAGGCAGGCGGATCTTTGTGAGTTCAAGGCCAGCCTGGTCTACAGAGCGAGTTCCAGGACAGCTGGGGCTACAGGGAGACCCTGTCTCAAAAAGACCAAAAAATAAAATTGAATTAAAATTAAAAAAAAAAATTGTATTGAAGAACCCCTTGGGTGGAGGGTGCCACTGGGGTGAAGGGGACCACTGGGGTGAAGGGCGATATGACCTTTTCAAAGGTCAGCACATATATTAAAATGGGGAAAACTAATCCATTTTCTTAAATCCAGGATTAGCAACTCTACAGTCTTTACCCTAAAAAGCCAATCACAAAAGTTAATACCTATTTTTTGCCAGGACTTTGTGTGTGTGTGTGTGTGTGTGTGTGTGTGTGTGTGTGTGTGTTTGAGACAGGGTCTTCTGTAGCCCCAGGTGTCCCGGAGCTAGCCCTGTAGACCAGGTTGGCCTTGAACTCACAGAGATCCGCCTGCCTCTGCCTCCAGAGTACTGGGATTAAAGGCGTGTACCACCACACCCAACTTAAAGAAGGTTCTTAGCCACCTTGTGGGTGCTGGGAATCAAACCTGGGTCCTCTGTAAGAGTAGATGGTACTCTTAACCACTGAGCCATCTCTCCAGCCCTGCCAGAACATTTAAAGCAGGGATGTTATATGGTGAATAATGAAAATAATCAAGAAGTCTGATTAAACTATTTATGGCACATATTCTCTGCTATCCAGAGCAGTTATTAAAACTGATGGTAGAGATCTATATTTACTGACACAAGTTATGTCTAAGACGCAGCACCAAACAAAAAGATAACAGAGGAGGCAAAGTCCAGATTTACCAAATAATAGCTCCAAAAGAAGACAAAGACTGAGGCTCCAGCCTGCTTTTGAATTTGTACCCTCCCTCTGACCCAAGTGACAAATTTGCCCCAGCACCTCAGTCTCTCAGTCTCTAAAATAGGGATAACAAAACAGCAGTGCTACCATCACACTCTCTGCTGCTCCCTGGGTGCTCCAAGGACTAATTAGCTGGTGAAGTGTGCTGCTGTCTTATGTTATTATTGCAAATTTTCCATCAGACTCACCAGCTCTTTAAAGTTCTTAAGCAAAACTAAAAAACTTTGTCTGAAATGCCCCAAAGACAAGCAAGCCAGGTAACAATGGAGAAAAATCCCAGCAACCTCTTCTCCTACCCCCACTCCATGTGCGGTGCCAGCAGCAAGGCCAAGTCAGAGTTTCATCAGCAATCCCCTTGGAATGAGGTCATCACACCCTGACTGCCTCTAGCCCTCCAGGGGGACGATTATCACACTGTGACCAGTGTCCCTGGGGCTCCTTATTAGTATAATAGAAACCTTTCATGCTTGCATAAAGACTGACTGAGGAGACTGTGAGCTTAAAGGGAACGTGTATGGAGGTGCCCCTATCCAGGGCCCTAATGAGGGGTACAGGGATGGATGTACACAACCCCCCTTACCACATGCTAGCCAATCTTAGGGAATTCTGATGGGAGCTGCCAGGCTCTAGGGATGTCTAAGGAGAAATGGGGTAATGTCCAGGAAAGCAGCACATAAGCAACACCTCGAACCACAGCCAGGAGCCCAGAAGACAGAGGTGATGTCACCAAAGGACAGACGGGACACCGCTAATCCCTGTCATTTCACATAAGAACAAACACTGTGTCACAGAATGGCACCCATGGTAAGGACTGGCAGGAGACACTGTATGGGAGATCTCAGCAAAGCCTCCAATGCTGCCCCTTTGACCTAATGAGGCCAATGGACGTCATGATCCAGACTCCAGGTCACTTGCAGAGGCAAGCTTGGAATGTTGGCTCTGGTGGTAGATGCCAGCCCAGTAACATACAGTGCTTTGTCCTGCACAGGCTGGGCCAAGCACCTCCTTCCAGATTGTTCCACTTTACTCTTCTGCCAGCTGCTGTGTCTCTCTCCCTGTGTGTCATCCTGTCTTTCAAATCTATTCCTGTGTGTCTCATGGGACCAAAGTGAAGCAAGTTCTACCTATATGATGCAATGACCAGCCACAGGTGAGGCCTTCTGAAAACCTAATGAACTGGCAACAGCAGCTTGTGTGCTTCTTGACAGCACCAGGTGCTGATAAATATCCCCCTGGGTATTCCTGGAACATACAGGCACTTAGCCCCTCCCTGTCACATGCATATACACTCCCAGACAGACATAGACACATAAACAAACACACACACACACACACACCTCACCTGCTTTGCTCGAACACCTTAAAAATAAGTTATTTAACCATTCTCTTCCCTGAGGTTTAGTTAGAATTCTAATTTCAGGGGCTGGAGAGATGGTTTAGCGGTTTAGAGTGCCGACCGCTCTTACAGAGGACCCGGGTTCGATCCCCAGCACCCACATGGCGGCCGAGAACTGTCTGAAACTCCAATTCCAGGAGAACTCCAGTTCCAGGGGAATCCGACACCCTCTTCTGACCTCCGCAGCACTGCACGACACGGGTGCACAAACCTGCATGCAGACAGTACATTGATACACATACAGAAATAAATAAAATTAAAAAAAATAAAAATTAAAAGAAAAGAATTCTAATTTCAAACTTGCAACTCCAGAGCCTGTCACTTATAAGCACAGAACACTACAGTGAGTTCACTGCTACTGTTTAATTACTATAATGAGAGTGAGAGGTGGAGGGGGGTCTAAAAACATTAATTTTTCTCTATCTTATTTTACAGTGAAATCATGTTTAACAAGTGTTTCTCCCTCTTCTTCCCCATACTGAGGAGGAGGACGCTTTAGTCAATGTCCCTAACAGCTGCCAGAGGTCAGTGGATAATAACACTAGGTATTCAAACCATTCACTTAAAATTTAAATACTAAGGATGCGGTGCTTACTGGACCTCATTTGGTGACCATGGGAAGGGAAAAACCCCAGTGTGGAGCACAAGGGCAGGACTGATGGTGGTTTGGGCTTGCCAAGGAGGAGACTTCAAACGTGACATCTTTCAGCCTAAAAAAAAAAAAATCATAAGCTGAAGATGATAAAACCTACGATATATGTGGCATGCATATGTGCATATTTTGGAATGATGGATATTAGAAGGAATAACAACAACAGAAAAGTCTGCATCAAAGAACTGACTGAAACGGTAAACTTCTGCTTAAAACAGTAAACTTCTGCATTGAGAATTTTGAGAGAGACTGAGAAAAAGATGAAAAACATGTTTGGGAGAATGCATGAGCTCTGGTGGGGGGGCAGGGATGGGGGAACAGGTCTAGATTTGATTTGTAATGTAATATGATTTGTATGAAATGCACAGAGCTTCAATAAAACATTGGCTTAAAGAAATTTAAATACTAAATGTTAATTTTAAAAAACAACTGGGGCTGGAGAGATGGTCTAGCAGTTAAGGGCTCCGACTGCTCTTTCAGAGGACCCAGGTTTGATCCCTAGCACCCACATGGTGGCTGAGAACCATCTTTAACTCCAGGTTCCAGGGGAATCCAACACCCTCTTCTGACCTCCGCGGCATTGCACGACAAGGGTGCACAATCCTACATGCAGACAGTACATTGCATGACACAGGTGCACAAACCTGCATGCAGACAGTACATTCATACACATACGAAAATAAACAAACAAATAAATAAATAAATAATTTTTTTAAAAAAGCCGGGCGTGGTGGTGCACACCTTTAATCCTAGCACTTGGGAGGCAGAGGCAGGCGGATCTTTGTGAGTTCAAGGCTAGCCTGGTCTACAGAGTGAGTTCCAGGACAGCTGGGGCTACAGGGAGACCCTGTCTTGAAAAAGACAAAAAAATAACATAAAATAGAATAAAATAAAATAAAATAACAGGGGGCTGGAGAGATGGTTCAGCAGCTAAGAGCGCCAACTGCTCTTGCAGAGGACCTAGGTTTGATTCCCAGCACTCATATGGCAACTAAGAACCGCCTTTAACTCCAGTTCCCTCTTCTCACCTCCACGGCACTGCACAACACGGGTGCGCCAACCTACATGCAGACAGTACACTCATACACATAACAATAATAAATAAGTTTAAAAAGAAAAACAACAACAAAAAAAGTGAGGCCAGGAATAGTGATTCACATCTGCAATCCCAGTACACAAGAAACTAGGGCAGGAGGATCAGGAGTTTAAGTCCACCAAAGAGGACTTTTACCATGACTCCCAGACAGAAATAGTCACTAAGACAGCCACTGCTGAGGGGCTGGGTCAGTCCTGCAAGTGGTGTTAGGGACCACTCGGGGATGACCAGCACAATCTTTTTTTTTTTATTGTATTTATTTTTATGTGTATGAATGTACTGTCTGCATGTAGGTTGGTGCACCCATGCCGAGGAGGTCAGAAGAGGGTGTTGGATTCCCCCTGGAACTGGAGTTAAAGACGGTTCTCAGCCGCCATGTGGGTGCTGGGGATCAAACCTGGGTCCTCTACAAGAGCAGTCGGCACTCTTAACCTCTAGGCCATCTCTCAGCCCCAACCAGCACAATGTTTAAATCACCCTCACCCTAGGATGTGGAAAGGCTGGACAACAAACCAGGCAAAGCAAAATGCCTACAAAAAAGAAACTTGCTTTTAGCTGCTGTTTTTTTGGTTGGTTGGTTGTTTGGTTTGGTTTGGTTTGGTTTGGTTTGGTTTGTCTTTTTGAGACAGCTTCTCCTTGTAGCACACCTGGCCTGGAACTGTGGAACTGTGGATATGTGGACCAGGCTAGCCTCAATCTCAACAGAGATTAGCCTGCTTCTCTGCCTCCCAAATACTGGAATTAAAGGCATGTGCCACCATGCCTGACTAGCTGTGTTTTATTTTAAAAGTGTTCAACCGATATGCTTTCCACTGCAGATTGTAAGTTACCACCACAGGAGTCCCACTCTCTGGCCCAGGCTTTGGATCTGGACAAAGCTGCACCAGCATCTGCAGGCTGAAGCTGTTAGAAAGGAAAACCTCAGCATAGCTACAGGATAAGTGCTCAGCGACTGCGCTGGACCAAAAGAAGAAGACATGATGAAAGGGGTAAAAACTGCTCTCTTCCAGCCTCTGCAAGTGACCTGGAGTCAGGATCATGACGTCCACTGGCTGCATGCAGTTCTGGGATCTCACAGGAAGTTGGTTAATGGACTGATTGTCTCTTTCATCATTTTGGAGCCTCTGACCTTTAGGCTCCAAGCCTGGGCGCCACTCATTTCTATACTCCTGACTCTGGATTTAAAAGCAAAGCAGCCCATCTGCTTCCAGAAAATCAAGGTGAACACAAGGTCAGATAACTGAACATCCACATGCACTGTACAGGGAGGACCTGAAAACTGTTAAGGCCAGATCAGCAAACCAACTGAATGCCAGAAGAACAGAGGAAACAGAGACATGACAAGGTCCCAGAAGAGCGAAAAAGAAATGGATGAGGGAGGAGAGGAAGGAGCTGTCTGTGGTAGGGCAGAAGCAGTTTTCTAGGGTCATAGTCCAAGGCAGTGGGAGCCTCCCATGGCAGGAGGGGCAACTTCACCAGGAGGCAGAGTGACAAGGCTTGCCCAGAAAAGTTATTTCCAGATAAAACAACACATCTTCACAAATTCGATCTTCTCTTTCTTCAAAAGCCTCAAATTTCTACCACTTTACAATGCACGTGTGAAGAAAGTAAATCCAATAGTCTGTTCAAGCAAGTCTGAGTGCCAGGAGCCTCTCCATAGTCACTCAGCACATGCCAGGGCCCCTGGGACTTCCCTCTATCCATCCTCACTCTGACTCATCTTGCCCTCACCTATCCATTAGTCCCCATGCCTACCTATCCCTACCCTCAGAGAGAGCTCTGAAAGACTAATATAAAACATTTCTACTGCACACAAAACTTGCCAATGTTCTCCTATTATCCACATAATAAGACCCAAACTCTTTTTTTTTTTTTTTTTTTTTTTTTTTTTTTTTTTTTTTNGTCTGTCTGATGCTAAGTCCTGTGATTTTTTTTTTGTTGTTGTTGTTGTATTTTCGAGACAGGGTCTCCCTGTAGCTCCAGCTGTCCTGGAACTCACTCTGTAGACCAGGCTGGCCTTGAACTCACAGAGATGCACCTGCCTCTGCCTCCCGAGTGCTAGGATTAAAGGCATGCGCCACCATGCCTGGCAAGACCCAAACTCTTAAGCCAATAAACAAGTCTCTTATTTAAAATCTGTTTAACAACCGGGGCTGGAGAGATGGCTCAGCGGTGAAGAGCACCAACTATTCTTGCAGAGGACCCAGTTTCAATTCCCAGCACCCACATGGTGGCTAAGAACTGGCTTTAAGCCAGGCGTGGTGGCGCATGCCTTTAATCCCAGCACTCAGGAGGCAGAGGCAGGTGATGGTTCAAGGCCAGCCTGATCTACAGAGTGAGTTCCAGGCCAGCTGGGGCTACAGAGAGACCCTGTCTCAATAAATAAATAAATAAATAAATAAATAAATAAAATAATCTGTTTAACAAATCTCTTGCCTCAGACTGTTTCCCTGCATCCCCTGCAAGGACCAGTTATCACTACTCTGTCCCAAAGCTTAAAGACAACTGATCCGCCCAGGGAGAGTGACTTCTCCAGGAAGGCACACTTAATTTTATTCTTTTCTTTTTTTTCTCTGTCTTTTTGAGACAGGGTCTCCCTGTACACCTAAATGGCCTGGAACTCACTATGTAGACCAGGCTGGCCTTGCACTCACAGAGATCCAGAAAGCTACATTTTAAAACTCTTTACCCACCACAAAACTAGCTGGTCATTCCCCGGCTCTGAGTTCCAATCTATGTGCTCCTGGTGACTATGCCTGGTCACATATCATGGGACCCCACTCAACAGTAAATATTAACTCTGATTTTTATATTCTTGGTACTTGAAAGACAAATGTTGCGCCAGGAAGAAAACAACATTTGATAAATGACTGGTGAATAGATGAACAGGTACATTTTCCCACTGCTTCACACTGCCTGTGTCTTGAGCTATCTGGGAACAAACAGATTATACAAACACATATACAGACACATAGATAGCAGATAAGGGGAAAGGAGAGCTCAGAGCAGATGACGATGGAGTAGAACAGCCTTTTGTGTTTAGGATTCATGCACATTTACAGTGTAACTTTCTGGGTATTTTTTTGTTAGATTAATAGTAAAATTAGTTTGCATCCTAGTACAACACTGTGGGCAAGGGGACAGAGCTGCAGAGAATGAAAGAAAGGACAGTTGTGCGATGAATCATTCACAAGTGAGTAGCTGTGAACTGGCTGTACCCGTGTACTCTTGGCTCACCATGAAATCCTTTTAAACAAATACCTACCATTTCCCCAAAACAAATAGAGCAATTATGGGAAAGCCTTGTTAGAGTTGAGCAGTGCAGGTGATGCACACCCACTGCCCTGGAGCCACCTCCATCTGGCTAATCCCTGGCCCATGCACTGTGGGGGTGGGGGAGAGGCTTCCTAATGCACCAGCCTCAGCGTGGCATAATGGCATGGAGCTAATGGAGATGAGCTCCACTTCGTAGAGGTTCGACTCCTAAGGAGGGATCTTAAAGGTGAGGCACAGCAAGCAGCTCAGGAGAAAGTTGATTTAATTTGTTTAACATCATAAAAAGGGACATTTCCACATGGACAGCAAGGACATGAATATCATGTGTGTGTGGCAGAATTATAAACGCATTTTTGGCGAAATTCAATAAAGCTGATTCTACTGCATAAGGTCAGCAATTTACTATAAAAAATGATATGATTGCAACTTTTAATATAACCCATGTATTTGCTGCAAGATGCTCTAGAAGACTGTGTAATGTAACCATCCGACCTCTACATAGGAGCAAATATCACCCTGTTTACCCTTCACTGTCCTGCTAAAAGCAACTGTACAGAACAAAGTCAACAGCATTTACTTAACAGCCATACTCAAGTCCAAGACTGCCCCTCCTCAAACTAAAAACAGAGCTCTAGGCTGGAGCCCTCATGGAAGGTGACATAAAACGTCACCAGAACTAAGCACAACCATGGTTATGTTCACCTTCCGTTCATGATACTAAACACGCATATGAAAAAAGGTATGGATGAAATACTCAACCTCTTTAGTTTTCTACAATTCATTCTTAATAATGTGAATCTTCAAAGAGAGAGATCCAGTCTGTGTAACCAGACTATGCATTGAATTTGGACAGTTAAGAGCTGGCCACTTTGCACACACCCTGTAATCCCAGCACTTGGGAAGTTAAAGGCTAGAGTTCAAGGGTAGCCTTGGCTACACAGCAAATCAGAGGCCAATTTAGGTCTGTCTCAGAAGGGGAAAGAAAAAGAAGGAAGGAAGGAAGGAAGGAAGGAAGGAAGGAAGGAAGGAAGGGAGG